>CM062805.1:1265082271-1265352448 GCA_031772625.1 Pinus tabuliformis
TCTGATCTAAACATTGCTACATGAATTCAGATTTCAAGTGAAGTAAGCATTTCTTTACTAAGTGCAATTCAGTAGCTTATTTAACTAAGTTGCTAGGTTCAACAAAAGGAAAATCTACCTGTAATGGTTTGATATCAATAAATTTTAACTGCAACATGGTAGTCTAATTGATACCAAATTAATTGGTTTTATCGAAAGACATTGTTTTTTCTCTAAACCTTGGTGCCTCTGGTGTGTCCTATTCAATCTTGAGTGTTTTTATGCTGTCTCCAAAAACATTATGTGCACCTTATCAATGTGTTTTTTTGTTTCCTAGGTGTGATTTGTTAGAATTGAAGAGCAATGAAGATTTCTAAGCATAATTATCTTTGCAGGAGAAGCCCTTGTTCTATATGATTAGTCTTCTGGGAATAATGTTCTCAAAAATATATTCCAATCTATATTTTTTGAACATGTGATGCTTCTTGTAGAACTGCATTTTTTGCTTGCTGTCAGGAATTTTTATTCTTTCGTTTGCTTCACAGGAACCTGCAAGAGTTGGACCTACAGGAGAGTGAGGTAGATGTTCGAGGCGGTTACTGGTTGAGTTGTTTTCCAGAGAGTTTTGTTTCACTAGTGTCACTGAATTTTTCTTGCTTTCAAAGTGAAGTGAATTTTGATGTCCTTGAGAGGCTTGTGGCTAGATGTATTTCTTTGAGTATTTTGAAAGTAAATAAAACTCTTTCTTTAGAACAATTGAAGCGACTTCTTGTAATAGCTCCTTAGCTAATGGAGTTGGGTGCATGTTCATTTTTTCAAGAGTTCAGCTGGAAAAAATTTACAAATCTGGGAAAAGATTTTAAAAACTGTAACGAACTTAGAACTTTGTCAGGGATGTGGGAAGTAGCACCTCTGTATCTTCCTGCATTGCATTTTGTGTGCTCAAACTTGACATTTTTGAATTTAAGCTATCCTAATATCTGAAGTAGGGAGTTGTAAGAACTTGAGAGAATTGCGGGTTTTTCCAATGGATCCATTTGGCGAGGATCGAGTTGGTGTCACAGAAAAAGGCATCCTTGCAATATCTCAAGGATGCCCTAATGGGTTCTTCACTTGTCACTCTTCTACTGTCAACAATAATATCATTATCACCGGTGTTTTTAATGTTTGTCAGGATTTTAGTGCCGATAAACTTGTTTGTTCGATGCATTGGTAGTTATTTTTTCTATTTGGGCATTTTTTTACAATGTTTTTACACTATTGATGTGCTTGGGCGTCTCAGAAACCTCAAGCAGATTATACCCAGAATCCTATGTCAACCCCTACTCCAAAGACCATAATTAACAACAAATATGGTGCCAGAGCAGTATTTACAATAGTGTCTGTTCAAGACGAACCTGCAGCTTATGCCCCAAAATTGCTTGTACCTCAACCTAGACAAGCAAATTTTTTTATCGCTTGGAACTTCTTGAGTTTTCAGTAACTTCCATGGTTTTCACCAAAAAGAAGGATGCAGAACAAGTAACTAAGATGGCCTTAGACAAGGTTTGAACTCTGGCCCAATTCATGTTTTCTGCATCTTTTGATGGTATTTTGAACTTGTCCTTTAATTTTGCTATGCTTTGTCCTTTAACAATGAGATTGAAAACACTTAATGAATTATTCAAGTTTCTATATGCGTAACACTGAAAACATGACACTACTAATGTTTTCTTAATTTTAAATTATAAAATCTAATTCAAGGGATTTCATGGTGCATCTTTCCTCCATTTAATTTCAGTGCACGAGCATTTAGGTTGGTCATAGTAGTATTTTGCATTACAGTTGCAATAGAGACTATCTGACCACGAGGCTACTGCAGATTAAAATAATGATTTGATTCTTCTACCATCCTATCCTATGCCATGTGTTTATGAATGGAACAGATGTGAATGATGCTTAGCGTTACAATATTTAGTCTTAGAGGATCTTAAATCTAATCATATCGGCTATGAACTAACTTGTTATATCTGGTGCCACTTTGTGTGGTACTTCAAGGCGCCAATTCAAGTTCGTAGCGTTGTAAGGCTCCCTCTCTTCTGAAACCACTATGAAGACCGGTTGTAACTGTCTATTCAATGTCGTTCAAAGGATGAAGACCTGTTGTAACTGTCCATTCTATGTCGTTCAAAGGTTGGGGGATAAAGAGGTAAGGTAGCACCACTAGACTTTGAGGGCCTACAAACATCACTAACTCATACCCTAAGGCAAGGTTGGCTGGGCCACTCAAGGTAGGGACTTGCTACTATGCAGCCTGTCTTGTTTGAAACCTGGCCTTCGCCAAATTCATCAAAATTCATCCAAAGTTGATTAGCAGGCCAATGAACAAAGTCAGGCCTTTCGCCATTTAAATTTTAGAATTCCCCTCTGAAGATATACTATCTCTGCCACAATATCGTAATCCAATTCAATGGGAAGGCGATGAAATATCTGAGAACCCTATTTCAAATCCAGTCAACGATCCACATAAAAGGGGTGAAATTCCTTCAAGATTGTGATTGTGACGGATGAAGGGTGATTTTTTTAGATCAGTGCCTCTTACCGAGTAAAAAGGAAAAAAAAAACAATAATTGTGATAAATAGTTTGTGAAAACTTATTGGGTTTAGGGAAGAGATGTTTTAATGTACTATTTTGTTAAATATTTTGGCTAAGTCAAATTATATAAAATTAAAATAAAATGAAATTAACAATTAAAAGAAAATAAAGATAAATGATAATCTATGGTTTTTTCCATGGTTTTCTTAACCTCTGTTTTTTTATCAGGGTATTCATTTCTAATGGAGCCCATTTATAGGCATAACATTTCATATAATTTAACTAGATGTGTAAGATGAAACATGATCTTTACTTCAATGTGTTCTCACTAGTCTAGCATGGTATGTGGTGGATATATATATATATATATATATATATACATATACTTATTTATTTATTTATTTTTAGAGTTAAAAGTGGAATAATGACGAATATATGTTCCAAAATCATCTCTAGTAACATTTTCATTTTCTTGAACTGAATTTATTTTTTATAACTCATTTCAATGTTTAAATTTATTTTTAATATGAGATTTAGTTCCAATAAAATTTTAGTTTTATGAAATTAAAATTGCGAGAGGTTAAAATAAATTAATTTCTTTTATATTTTTCCAAAATAACATATATATATGTATATATATATATATATATATATATATATATATATATATATAAATATATATAATATATATATATATATATATATTGTAACTTAGGTGGGATTACATCTTCATCATGTCCAATAACAAGGAATTAAAGGTGTGACTTCACATCAAGGAGTGCTTTAACAGAGCTCCAAATCACCATCTATCCAATATCCCAAGGAAAAATTTATAAATATATTTTAAAAAATAATTTGGTTAAAATAATAATAATAATTATTATTATAAGTAAATTTATATAAAATTATACCATGAAAAGAGATGACAATAAAAATGAGACCAATGAGGAATGCCTATTTCAAAATCATTTCTAACAATATTTTTATTTTCTTGAACTCACTTTATTTTATATAACTCTTTCTATTGTTTAAATTTATTTGTAACATTGGATTTAGTTCCAATTAAATTTTAATTTTATAAAATTTTGAAATTTAAACTTTATGAAATTAAAATTCAAATTCAAATCTGAATATGAGATTTTTTTTTTCAAATTAATTTTAATTAAATTTATAAATATATTTTTATTTAAAATAATTTGATTAAAATTAATAAACTAATAAATAAATTTATATTAATAAATATTTTCATTTTAAAAATAAAACCAACCTAGATCCATCTTAAATCTAGATCTACCAAGCGCCAAGAGTGATCAATTCTTTTGAGATACACATATTTTTAGAGCGAAAATAAATTTGATCCCTCTTAGTAAATCCAAATTTTAAATGTATTTAAGATGGTATATATTCGATTTTAGATTATGATTAGGCGGGGATTAGTTATAATGGCGATAAAATGGAATAATGATCTCTACAAAATAAGTTGCTTATATCTTAGACTTGTCCTCATTCATATGAAATTCTATCATCAATTTCCAAGTTAGGCAATCACCAATTTTGCATCTTTTGATGTTTTGATAAATGGGGGATTAGTTATAATAGCGATAAAATGGAATAATGATCTGTACAAAATATGTTAATTATATCTTAGATTTGTCCTCATTCATATGAAATTCTATCATCAATTTGTAAGTTAGGCAATAAACTGCACCAATTCTGCATCTTTTGATGTTTTGATAAATGGGGCAGCATACCCTTTATTCAAAAATAGAAGAGACGTTAGACAAGGGTTCTTCCTATTGCCTGTTATTTTTCTTCTCATTGGCAAAAGAATGAATAGGATGTTAAAGGAGGTTGTAGAAAATGGTAGTTTCATAGGAGTCCAAATTGGCACTTCAAGCAATATCTTGTTTTCCATTTTGTAGATGAATGGATGATCTAAAAAGGTGATTGAAAAAATTATATATATCATTGCAGTATTTTATAAAGTGATAGGCATGAAAATAAATCTTCAAAATCAACAACCTTCATGTGGAGTTTTTTATAGGATAAAACCCTTTTTGATAAATTTTCTCTTACCAATAAGTAGACTTATAGAAAGGCATAAAATACTTATATGTTTACTTAAAACCAAATATATATTTAAATAAGACTAGAAATAGTTGAGGGCCAAAATGGAAAGAAATACTAATTCGTGGTGCAGTCGATGGATATCCTATGGAGGGAGGCCAACTCTAATCAAAGTGGTAATTGAATAATATATACTATATCATATGTCCCTAGCATAGGAACCAAAATGAAAAATGAAAATTATTAGAAGGTTATGCTACATGTTCCTTTTGTACAGGAAACATGAGAAAAATGGGTTTGTCCTTGCATTATAGGAGAAGCTAGCACTCACACAGGTAAAGGTTGGTTAGGGATTAAACAACTTTTTTTCTTCTCAAAATCCTTGGCAACAAAAAACATTTGGAGGTTGACTCAACGATTTCAACTATTAGAAAAGTCGTAAAATCAAGTTATATTTTTCTTGATAGTGTAGAGGATGGATCAAAAATCTAGTTAAGAAGTTACACAATTCCTCAAATACATTAGAATGAGTACTTTCACATTTTCAATCGTAGGAAAATTGTTGACATGGCAAGTGGGAAAAAGGTGATACAATGTAGAATTAATTTGGATCGTTAGGCTGGTAGGACAGACGAGTAGTTGTAATCACACCGAATGATATATGAGATATGAAGCAAAGGATATTATATGTTACAACAAGTTGCGAATTGGGTTAGGAAAAACATATGGTACCAAGCTGAGTTTTTTTGGAGGGACTTAGGAGTTGAGGATGGAAATGTAGGATAATGGCATATATACATAGATTTTTAAAATATAAAAATGTTAAAATTAGAGAGGAGGAAGACAAATTGGTATAAACCCATTAGGTACATGTACCGAATTAAGATATAAGGTCCTTGCTAGGAAGGGGAGAGAGGATGTACATGCTTAGCAGTGGAAACTTATGGAAAATTAAGAGTCGTACAAAATTAAAGGACTTTATGTGGTTGATTTTGGACAATATGACTTCTACCTAGAATACTATGTAAAAATATATTTTGTCGGATTTGGATGGTGCAATTATGCCATCAAGAATAAGGGACAAATGCTTATCTATTCATGACCCACCCTTTTACGTTAGAATCTTGGAAGTAAGTGGAAAGGATGATAGACCACTGAGATTTATGGGTAGGTGAAAGTATTGAAGTGGGAATTAGTGTGATAACAAGGACTTCAAACGAATTAGAGCTCTCACCTTAAACATAATAGTGGCAATTTGGTTGGTCAAAAATCTAAAATTGTTTTAGGGTAGAGTTTTTATCTTTCAAATTTGTTATCTAGGCATTAAATATCCTTGATGCATTAGCATAAACTTACTTTGCATAGATTGATGGAATTGGAAACTTACAAGTCCGCTCCTTAGGTTTTCTTTGATGGAGCTTCATAAGAAACTCTGCAAGAGGAATAATATATATAGCTCCAACACACAACATTTCATTTAAAGTGGGAATTAGCCATAAAAACCAACAATTTTTATGAACTAATGACTCTCAATTTTTTCATGAGATTGGATCACAAGGTCGGGGTCTCAAACATTCAAAGCTTTGGAGATTCTCTACTACTTATTTAATGGATGCATAAGGAAATTGTTGTGAGAAACTTCACAGTACAACCTCTTTGCAATGACAATTAATCCATTATACAAATGTTCTCACACATCTCATTTTCACATATCTAGAAGGAAAAAAACAATATTGTTGTTGAACTCTCTAGAGATGGAACAAAACTAGAATGTGGAAATTGGATGGTCTCGAAATAACTAGAGGGGATTATCTAAGAATATTCTCATGATTTTTGGGTCTTAAGATGTCTTTCATTCATGTTTAACTCATTTTCCATGTATAAATATGAAATGACATGGGGTTCAATCAATCATAGAATATGCCTTTGTTAAAGGTATTTTTAAATGTAAACATAAACTTTAGATTGAGATTAATATGAATTTTCACAATTAAAATGATGAATCAATTTAAGGTTTGTTAGCAATCTACATAATAAATAATAATAATAATAAGCCATACACCAAATTCTTGTATGTGACTTCCTTGTTTGTGGGATTAGGCACCCACCTACGTGCAATAATTTGACTAGATTTGGCTATTTACAAAGGCATACATACTCTAGCCCACTCTAGATTTGAACCTATAGCCTCTTACTAAGAAATGCATATTTTGAACCATTAAGCCTACTCAAACTATATTGATATTCAAAAAATCACATTAAAATGAAATTTTATAACCCTCATGTATAATCGTTGTATGGAAACATTTGAAGGATGGTACCAGAAATAGAAAATCCTTCAGAGAGTTTCCACCCTAGTATGTATTAGTGACTTATCTTCAACTTGTCAGACCATGTTGTTTTAGCTAGAGTTAGGCGTGTTAAAAAGATGTAGTTAAAGTTCTTATCATTTAACTCCTTAAAAGGAATTAATGCATTATATATATATATATATATATATATATATATATATATATATATATATATATAAAGATTATATTCATTCATAAAAAAAGAGGTACATTAGTAGAAAAATGCAAGTAGTCTCACCCCAACCAGATTTTTTGACTACCGTGATCAACATATGGAAAATAAACATAGATACAACTTGAGAGACAATCCACAACTTAGGAGGCCAAAAGCACGAGTAGATAGATAAAACAATTAACACACCTGTAACCATGCTAGTCATGTGAAGTAATGGAAGATGGGTTGTCTAGAGCTGTCCTTGGAGGAGGAGGAGGATGGAACACTAGATGTGCTCTCGAAGTGGGCCATCCATTACTCCAACTTCTCCACCTTCTCGGATAACAAATTCTGGCCTTGCCAAACCACCACGACATACTCTTGGACATGACACTAAAAGTAATGCATTTTCTTCAATGTGGTAATAATCTCTACATGCTCTTCCTTTTGCACTCGTTCCGAGGTTTCCAGGTGTTCCAGTAATGACTGAATCAAATCCCAACATTTTTCCAAACAACATTGACTTTCTTGTCTATGTCTGCACCCTGAATGACTTGCCTTCCCCTGTCTACTTGTGCCTCCGTGGTAGACCGATCCACCCCATTGTTGATTCTATGAGGTGCGACCCCCATGGCGTGCCACTGAGCCACCACAGCCATGACCACTGCGACCCGAGAGACCGCCCGACCCGAACGACCAACATTTCTACCGCCCCGACCAGAGCCAGTGGTCGCCACTGACACCTGCAAGGGAGACTCTCAACCCCCCTGACCATCTGAATTATGCATTGACTAGGCAGAAGAACAGACAATGTGAGGTACCAGACGCATTATGGCAGAACTGACATGGTTGAGAAGGGATGGAGTTAACCATCAAAGTACTCTACCGACTACAACTTCAACCACAAAGAATTGCCCCACCCACATTGAAAGGACCATAGACAGCCAACCCAGGAGAAGAGCAGGGAATCACATTTTCCAACTGACAACAGGGAGCTGGACCTGTCATTCGTCATTCCCAACCCTTTATAAGATGACCACTGATCAGACCACCCGAACTCCAACTCACTCGTGCCAAAGAAGCCGCTTAACCTTGCAGAACCCCAAGAAATAACTACTGAGGAAAATGAGTCAAATTCCACCGTGACGCAGAGGAGAACCCACCCACCCACAACAGGACCTTCAAATGAGTTTCACAACTAGAGGCCCAACTCCTCTCCTGCTCGAAAAAACCAAAGAACGCACACCAACAAGGAAATTACCCAAGTTACTTACTCGAAACCTAGGGAGGGGATGTTGGTAGCGAAGATGCCACCTTTCCCAAATAAGTTACCCTCTATAGTGTCTATTCTCGTGCCCATAACTCATACTACTCTTTCTAAAACGATACCATGCCCAAAATGCCTAGCATAAGACCACGCCACCCTCCATAAATCTTCGATGGTCTCCTCCTCCCGCTCTCTTAGAGGTTGATGGAGGTTTCACAGAAACAATAATAACGATTCCCGTACACACGATGTCGTGAGAGGAAGGGGAGGTCGGTCCTCACACCAATGGGCAAGTGGCAGCCATGAATACCTATGCATAATTTCATTAGCTCGGTTCGTCACCACCATCGGGGAATGCATTATATTAATTTAATTTTAATTTTATGAATAAATAGGTTCATTTTTTTATGAGCGGACATTTGATTTGGATGATTTGTCCTTCCAAATTATTATTGAGCCAAAGTACATTTGTGATCAATGTGGAGTTGACACTTGTTCTTTTTAAAATAAAAATATAATATTCTTTAAATTCGAAAATAATTCCAGCTATTACATATTTAGTTAGTTTTACATAAAAGTATTATAAAACTAGCCCCACTCTAATTGTGCTTGCTTTATTGGTTATTGATATTACAACCCAATACAAAGGAGATATGGTAAAAATATTTCATTCTCACTCTCTCTCTATTATAAATAAATATTTCCATATCCATATGAAATAAGATAATTTTATAGACCATTTTATATCCATGTTAACTAAACTATTTTAATATCAACTTTAGAAAAACATAAACATATATGTATATAACAATAAAATATTTCAATATACACATAGAAGAAGTAACTGAAAGTAAAAAGAATGAAAATATTGAATTGTTTTTCAAAATATATTAATATAAAGAAAATGTTAATGTGAATAATGTAATTCTTAAATAAAATATCTCAATGCTCATGTTAACTAAATGATTTCAATGTCAACGATTTACATACTATATATGATTTAAAATAATAATAATAATAAAATGTCTATATATCATATAAAGTAATTGAAAATTTATTTTTTTATTATTATACCACATATCATTATTTTACATTTTAATCCTATTATTAAAGGTTAATTTTGAATGGAGCAAATATTTGAAATTTATTCCATGTATTCAAGAGATTATTCAAGAGATTGTCAAGAGCTTTATATAATTTTTAAAAATTTTGCACTATAAAAATGGTTTGCAACTTAAAAAACTTTATTGTGGGTAAGAAGAATCTATACTAACAAATTCTCAAAATTAGAATGTCCCAAATTATTTTACGTAACTTTATTTTTATTTCCTTTTTATAATAATATTCCAATCTTTAATTTAGTTTATAATGATTAACATCTAATACAAAAAATATTTTTTAGTTTTTATTTTAAACCAACAATTATGAAATTTAAATATTTTATTCACATTTAAAACCAAATAAGTATTCTCAAAATATTTTAAATTTATTGTAATTTTTATTTAATTATTTAAAATAAGATTTCAATATGTTAAATTAATTATCAAATTATATATAAATAATATTAATTAAAATAACTAATAATAACTATATAATAAAATTTCAATTACTCTTTTATATATATATATATATATATTAATAAAATTTCAATTACTCTTTTATATATATATATATAGCTATAAGTTAAATTTTATAATTAATATTAATTATATTTATATTTATTTATTATTACCATTGATATAACATCAATCTATACTATTTTTAAAATTTATTTTCCATTTCTTATCTCCACACATAATTAAAATATATATATATATATATATATATATATTATAACCATTTATAACTATTTTTAAAAAATTAATAACTACAATTATTTCTATTTATTAACATGAATTTTGTAATATTTACTTAAGCTTTAGTTTATCATTTGCCATCCTAAACCATATTTTAAAACATATTATAAGTCGTTTACTGTGGGAAGCTGTGAACTTTGAGGTAGAAGTAAATATAAATTTCTTTATGGGATTGTTGAGATAACTTCTATTTTCTAGTAAATTTTTTATTTAATAAAATGTTTAACTTTTATTTTTTAATAAATTTTTTAGCTTTATAAAATGTTTATTGATATATTTTTGAAAAAAAGATTTAGTTTTATCTTTTAACATTCATTTATTTAGATTAAGTTGTATTTTTCTTTTTTTCAGTGAAGAGATGTAAATTTGTTTGGATTTAAATTATGTGATTTTTTTTTTTCAAGAATAAAGTAGGAAAGATGTTACACAAATTATTTTTATTTGAAATATATAAGGTTTATGAATTAATATGTAAGTTACGGGGTGTTTCTCTAAGGGTTTGCTCAATTCATTGAGTCTCATTATTAAGCATCTTTGTTATTGAGAGGTCATGGGTTTATGGGTTCAATTGAGAGGTCATGAGTTTATAGGTTTTTGGGTTAGTCGAGTCAAGTCTTTTCCCACATATAAAAAATCAAGAAGAATTTATGTAATCATAGATATCAATTGTTGAAATTACATAACCGAGTCTGAATGTAATAGGAGATTTCAAGGACATCGAATTTCTTTTTGAATAAAGAACTCATTTTACGACCAGTATGAAGAACTCATTTTACAACCTAATATGATCTGTATATAAATTTTTTTTGAAAGCATTAAATTCCTTTAATAATAAATACCAATTTAACAATAAAAAATTACAAATCCAACCATTCTTCTATACAATTCTAATGAAAACATTTATTTGTCGCTTAGCGCTTAGCACTTGGTTAGTACATAGTCACTTTGATTTTTGATTTTTGTTTAATGAATGGCATTAAGGTAGTTTACCATTAAAGAATAGAGTGCACAAAAGTAGTTGGCAATCATGCGAAAGCTACTTTTCCAAATAGTGAGTATAGATTGAAAGATATTTTAGAATTGATCCATTTAGATGCATGGGGACCTAATTGTCTCTCTTTCATTAATGACTTCTCAAAACCTATATATATTGCGAAGATTAATGAAGTATTTCTCAAATCTATATATATATAGCGAAGATTAATGAAGTATTTAGTAACTTTATAGGGATTCAATGCGGTGCTTGGACCTAATTGTCTCTCTTTTCATTAATGACTTCTCAAACCTATATATATGTTTGTGAAGATTAATTCACAGGGTTCAATGCGGTGTTTACAAATTAGATGGGGAGGAATATCCGAATGTGGGAGCTCAACCTAAGTTTTTTTAGCTTTTGTATGCGGGCGTTATCTCGTGTGGATGGGACAGACGGTTATTAGCCTCTCTACTCAGGTTCGACCCAAGATACATGTTTGCGCTGTTGTGTAGCTATTGTACTCATAGCTACTCTGTATATATTGTAAAAATTGCGGTCTGGATTAATATATAAGCTTCTAAAGAGAAACTTACCCCTTCATTTCTTAAAAATAAAAGGCCAAGAATAAGACGGAATTGGGTTAAAAGTTCCTTTGGTGGTGATTTTAATCCTCCCCAAAAAGTTGACATTATTTCGAAAAGCCTATCTTTTAATGTTAGGGTTTTTTTTTTCAAAAAGAGGTTGGCTGGGAATCATTTATAGAGATTAAAAAAAATTCCTTTGAAAATATAGAAATGTAAGAATAACATAGTTAATATTGTATAGAGGAAGAATAAATATATTATTAAGATTGCTGAAACCTTAATATATGACATAGATTTATCCACATACTTTTCATTTTATATACTGAACGAATTCGTATTTACTAATGAGAAACTTCAGATATTACATTTTCCCGAACTGCGAATATGGTAACTGCAATCCCGAACTTTCATGGAAAAACGCTCATAAATATCACACGCGATGTTGTTGTCCTTCGAGGAGGTCTCGGAGGAAGATAATCTTAATCCGTTGTTCATGACGGCAAGAGCTATTTCCACCTCTATAGCTCTATAAATGCTCCCTTAGATTATTGTCATTCTGTGGGCATAGATTGTAGTATAAGCACGTTGACACACCTGAATATTTTTGGATAAATGCTTTATGGTAAAACCATACCATGGATAACCGCCATGTACAATACATAAAACCATACCATGCTATGCTATGCATATGAGATGTGACGAGCTGAACATGCATGTTACTCCATGTTAACCCAACAATTCAAATTCAAATTCGAAATTTGAACTGGTGAACCCGCCCCGCCCAAGTTCGAAATTTGAACTAGTGAACCCGCCTCGCCCAAATTCAAAATTTGAACATCGATAATTGCTATATCTCGCATTTCAAGTCGTCTGGCATCATGGTTCAGGGTGGGCACAAGACATACATCTGGAATTCCTTCCTGGGGCAGCGCATTACTGCTGGCGGAAGCCCCGATGAGAAGAAATTCAGCGGCGTGGGCATAAGGCTCATGGACAACGACAACGTTGTAACAGACGTTGTCATCTTTTTGGCTGCTGTGGGGATTGCAGTGACAGGTCAAGCCCATATCCTCACAGGAGTTCACTGTTATAACAAGGCCACGGGCTTCAGAGGAGTTGGAATCAAACTAAATCTTGTAACATCCCGAAGTAAACATGTAATTAATCAAGTAATTGATATTCAACATGCAATTCAACTGATTAACTTCAAGTTCAAAACTATGATTAGAATACTTACCTGTGATTTCGGTTGAAGTCTGCTATCTGCAACAAGGTTTTGGGACGACTCTCCACCCAACCGTAGGCTCAATTGTGTAACGTCTTGCTACAACTGGCCACCCCCGAACCCTCAATCAACGTTCCACTGCCAGTGACTCCTAGGTCTTAGTATACCATTCTCCCAAGAGAATGAAAGACAGAATCTCAGAAAGATGGAATGCCGAAATCCTCTCATCTTCCTCACCATCTATTAAATAGAACAAAACATTGGAAGGGGAACCACATGCACACACTCCATGTGTCTGCATGCAATTTTTTTTTTCTTGTTTTATTTCTTTACTTTTCTTTTGATTTTTATCTTTCTTGTTTTATTTCCTTCTTTTTGATAGTTTTCTTGTTTTATTTTTATTTATTCTTATTTAGAACTTTAATATGGTTATTACTATTTATTTCTTTTTATATAATATATATTATTTAACATTTAACATTTATGATTTATTATTTTTATTATTTATTATTAAGTGATTTAATTATTATTATTCATTATTTTTATTGTTAATTATTATTTTTGTATTATTTTTATTATTTATTTATTATTTTTATTATTTATTATTTATTATTAAGGGGAGGGATATTACAAATCTCGGTGGATTGACTCAGACGAGGAGCATCAGTTGTTATTTGGATTATACCGCCAGTGTTGCAGAGGATCCTGTGCAGCTTGATATTACAATAGTTTATTTCATAGTTACCAAATTCGGGCATATTGGCAAAAAAAAATTCGCAAATTCGCTGATTCGGTTCGATACGATTAAAAATTCGGCCAAATCGAATTCGGTACGGTGCATGAAGTATTTTTCCATCTCGCTTAAGCAATGGCAAGAGGGGGGAAATCAACTGATGGTAAGAAACATGTTCCCATAGCTCTTCAATTCTCCGTTGGGCATATTGCCAAAATATCTCGCCGCCGAGGTGCTCGTTGGCTGGAAAGGCTGCAAGAGATAACAAGAAGACGAAAATTGTTCCACGCCACATTTTGCTGGCAGTTAGAAATGATGAAGCGCTGAGCAATGCCAATGGTGATGTGTAAGGCAGGTAACCCGAGGCTTGAGTTTGAAATCCAATCACGCTAGAAAATTAATATGGTATTTTTAGGGAGTTTGTGATAGGGAAAAATTAATTAAAGAAGAGAAACACTATATTGAAAACTTGCAATTTGCAAATTCGGAAAAAAATAATGAAAAATTAGTAATTTCTATATTAAAAAATTATAAAATAATAAATCGCAATATGAAAAAATATAGAGTAATAACTTTTCAATTAACAAAAGCTATAAAATAGCAAATTGGTTGCAAAACAGTAATTTCTATATAAAAATAATAAAAAATTGTAACTTTTATATTGGATAAAATTATAAAATGGTAAATTTTAGTTTCAAATAGATAGCAAAAATTATAAAATAGAAAATTGGTTGTAAATCAGTGATTCGTATATAAAAATTATAAAAATAATAAAAAAATGTAACTTCTATATTAGAAAAAATTATAAAATAATAAATTTTAGTTTCAAATAGATAACTTTTATTAAAAAAATTAATAAGTTTAATTATTTGTAACATGTATACTGTCGAATTTTTTCCGTATTAGATTTTATAGAATCGAATTATTTCCGTATCGTATCGAATTCGTATTCGAATTCAAATTTGGTAACTATGGTTTATTTATTGAGGATACCAATGTGGTGCTGAAATTAAACCTCGCCAAGCACGCCAATATTCTTAGCCTCCACATATTCCATAACCAAATATTCAAGAAATGAAAAGGCTTCCTATTGTCCCACTATAAAAGGTTTGTCGATAAGCTTAGTCTCTGCACAGCCGGTTAGAGCATGACCGCCATGGGAACTGCTTGCAGAACGAAGGTTGTGCTTCTAATGTTTCCTTAATTTGCTGAAGTTCCTGTTGGAGGTTCTGAGCTTGTTCTTCTAATAGCTCTGGAAGTTGGGCAAACTCGACCAAAGGATACAATTTGAGATGCTCTTTGATGTGTAAAATCAAATCATAGATCTTCCTGCTGGTTTGATAAAGTTACACATGATTGGTATTGTGCAACGTCATCAAATCATAGATCTTCATGCTGGTTTTATAACATTACACATGATTGGTATTGTGCTACGTCGTGCCACCTATGATGCTTCTTGGAAAAGGGCATCCAAATATTTAAGCCATATACTCACAGCGGAACCCTTATCATTCTTGTTCTTCTTTATTGCCTGGCGGTCTCTCTAGATCTGCTTAACAATAGGCTTTATTTTCATTACGACATCTTTTAGAGGCACCAATTCTTTCCTGCAGCGAACTGCAATGTCTATGCGATCCATGATCTGTTGGATTACTTTGTCGATACCCACACCAATAAAGTTAAGAAGCTTTTTAATTTGAAGTTAGCATCTAGTTTTGTTTTTTCTTCTTTTTAAAATTGTTTTGATCGTGAGCGTGAGAGATATTGATTTTGAAAAGTTATTCAATTTATAAATTAGGAGTAATATTTACAGTGAGATTTATATATAAATTAAATTTGAGTAGGGATTAGTTGTAGATAAAGACGTCCTCGTTGCCCAGAGCAAGCAATCGCAAACACTGTTTAGAACCAATTCCAATTGCCTTTGTAGAGGCTTTGGAAAATAACTTCTAACACACAAATCATGAAGTAGATCAAGTCAGTAATTATTTATATTATCTTGGTCTTTCAAGGAATAACAGTGCAAATTTTCTATGTATTTTCTGATTCTTTGGTTTCACGTTTGAAATAAGAACCAACAAATTTAATTTCTAAAAAGCTTTCAATTTTAATTTTGAATTCACCTTTAATTTCATTTCATTTTAAAATTTAAAGCTTTCAGATGGTTTCACGTTTGAAATGAATAATGGATGGAGAATTGAATTTCTGAAAGCTTTCAATCTTAATTGACCAGGGAGAATGTTGGGAAGATTTGTAATTTGAAGTGAGCATCTTCTAACCTCACGGAAAAGGGTGGACACGTCTCGTTTCGTGCTTCTACGTCATTTTAATCCGTAGCGTGAGGAAGATCGTTCCGTTTAGAAATTAGGGATAGCCCGAGGGTCGAGTTAATGTATACAATGATTATTATATATATTCTAAATTAGAAAAAGAAAAGGGTAAACACATTTCCAAGTCATTTCCAATTGGTGAATTCTGATTTGAAGTCTATAATGATTATTAATATATATTTTGATTTAGAAAAAACAAAGTGTCAACGCATTTTAAGTCATTTCCAATTTGTGATTTTTGAAAAATTATTCTTTGTGTCCATCCTTTTGCCTTTCTCATTTAAAAAGGAATTATAATATACAAAGGGATTTAATGCAACAGATTTGGAAAAGTTATTCCATTTTCTTGTTAAATGAAATTTCTGGCCATGTTATTCCTTTCCTTTTTTTCAAATAAAAGCATGGTATAAAATTAAGTTATTCTATTTTCTTGTTAAATGAAATTTCTGGCCATGTTTTTCCTTTTCTGTTTTTTTCAAATAATAACATGGTATAAAATTATATTGAGGTTAAGAGTTATTTAGTTATTTTTATTTTTAATTACATTTAATATAAAGAATTAAAATTAATGTACAAATTTATTTAAAGTTTTTTATTTATTTTTAAATAAGGAGCCTAGTTTAAAAGTGTATTTAGATTAATGAGATATTTCGTTATTTTTAATTGTGTTAAAAATAAGGAATAAGAAATGATAATTAATGGATATATTTCATGAATACCTATAATAATCATGTTATATCTTTTAATATTTTATTAGAAATAAATATTCAATTGGGATTATCTTACATGCTTTACTAGAACTATTTTGAAAAAACACCCTTGAGCTAATATAGTTGTGGATTATTTCTTGGAAGCTCATAGACAACCAATTTCTACTCTCTTTTCTTAATATCTTATTATAAATAATCAATAAATAATTTACTTACTATTTAAGGCAACTGGGTTATGAATTATAGTAAGTAAAGGTGTAGATTTAATTATGTTAGATATGGACACTTCTTTCTCTCACACACGCGCGCGCACCCACACACACATATATCATTTTCTTTCTTTCTTTATTTCCTTTTTTTTTTAAATTGAGAAATGCATTTATTTTGACAAATGGAATGGTTATGTTTATTATATTTCTTTATTAAAATTATTATTATATAAATTATGAATTAAAATAAATGTAATGATAATGCTTTTGGAAAATTTATAATATTATATTTTGTAAAATCGGATGGATTTTATATTTTACATCTAAATTAATTTCATATTTTTTATATTTTAAAATATCTATAAAACAAGTCTATATTAAATATGGAATGTAGAAAATTGTACACATGTATATTAATTTTTCCATAATTATATGGATTTTGAAATATTTTTAAATGATATTTTTTAAGAAGAAAGTATATTGCTGCAATATTTCCATTTAAATGAGGAATAAATACTTAAAAATTGTGGACAAGGAATACAATTGTGAGGCTAATTTCACAAAGAAAATTGATTGTTTTTTATTTTTAAAATAATAAAATTAGAAAAAACCAAACCTTATATGTCAAGAATTGGTGCAAACATTTAAAATTATTAACATAATGAATATTTATATTTTTTACCATGTAAAGCTCACTATGAAATAAGTCAAAATATAATCTCTCAAGGTAACTATCTAGTAGCTCAAAACATAATTTTTCGTTAAATTTATAAGAGAAACATTCATCATTGGATTTTTACATTAATAATTTTATGGCAAGAAAAATAAAATATAAATTAGTATCTCTTTTACAAATTACAAATTTGTTATTTATATAAACACATATATGTATGCTTGCAATTTCACCAATTATGAATATTTGTAACATGTTGTATTAGTTTGTCTAGACAAAACATATTGAAGAAAAACATGTTATTATGTTTTATACATTCATAACATTAAAGGGGCCAACCTCCAAGCCCGCCTAGACCCCGACCTCTAACATCAAGGTGGGACTAGTGCCGAGGAGAATAGAGGGATTAGAATACCATTAAGAAATTTGTTATTGTTGATTGGGAGAGCCGCCTAGGCATCGTTGTTGAAGGACCAGAGTTCTAAGGCACCTCCTAGTGGTTGAAGATTCCTCATAAGCATCTGAGTGATTCTTCCCAAATCAAATAGGTTCATCAACCAAAAGCTTCTAGTGGTTTCTTCAGCCTCATAGGCAGATCTTTCTCTCAAAAACTAATCACTAGCAAGCCTCCTGGGAGGCATTTCACTATGTAAAGAACTTCATCTCACTTTCAAGAGAAGAGAGCCCATTAGCAACAAGGTTCAACACTATTGTCAAAATGTCTATGGGTATACGTAAGATATGTTCATATATAGAACTTGTGCATGTACGAAAGATGTGTAACTATCTATCCAGGAGCATTTCAAAAATGTCTGAAAAAATACAATGGAAGGACAAAGAGAACTCCCCAAGCTTGTTTCATCACAATCTAAACAAAACCATTTTCCTTTACCAGCTGGCACAGAAAGGTATGGCTTGGGAAGCCTTTTTGGAAATAGCCCTAAAATGGCATGAAGAAAATGCAGCATCTCAGTCTCCTGGTGTGCCAAAACAACAAACAGAGGTGGGGTCCTCTAGCAAAATAATGGAGAAGACTCAACTGCCCAAACCTGAGGTGACTAAAGTGTATAAGAAAGGATAGAGGCTTGTGTTTTCTTCTCATAGAGATAAAGGGGCCAAGCCTTCTTCATCGACAAAGTAGGAACCAACAGCAAAAGAGAAAGACACAGTTGAGCATGAGTTTGAATTAGTTGATTTAGAGGTTGAGGATCAAACTTCAAACATGCGACAAACAATAAAGGATAAGGAATATCAAATCGAGGCACTAATAATCAATTTGGAAAGAGAAAAATATGTCATGTCATTCCTTGAACAGGCAAAAAGTTAGCTCAAAGCAAATGAGCTGATCCTAGAAAAGGAAAAAGCCAAGTTATTCCAGCAAGTTGGAAAAGGCAAGGAGATCATAGAATCAAGCGAGCCTGAAGCATCAAAGGGGAAAGGAAAGAGGAAAAGACCAAGAACAAGAGACCTCAATAAAGCTTTGCAAGAAGAGCAAGAACACATTCTGTTGAATGAAAACCTTGACCTAGAGGATAGGATTACCCTTGAGGTCCATCAAGACAAGGAATATTGGCTCAATAGGGTAAATGAACACTTGGAGAAGCCCCTTGAGAAGGAAAACATGGATAATTAGTTACTCAGACACATGGCGCGTAGATCCCTATCATGATCATAACTATGCCCAACACGTTGTATTCAGTGGATCAACACTATTTGTGCAACTATTAATCTCCATATCCATTTAAATTTTAGGAATGGTGAAACTATTAATCTCCATCTCCATTTCAATTTTAGGAATGATTGAAAAAGGGTTAAAAAGTATCCTTTATGTTCTATAAATTCAACATATTAATATAAATTCAATAATATATCATTTCAACATAGTGAGTAGGTAGTTAAAAATGTTAATATTTTTTTATGTTAGGCTTAACACCTACATATCTGCTCATAATGAGATGTAGAGAGTTTCTCCACACAACGATTTATATTTTCAAATCATAATGTAGATAATGAATAAAATTATTCATTTATAAATTACATTTTTTTTAGTTACAATTTATACTTCTTTTTAAAATTATTTATTTTTCATAATAAATTTAAGGTTTTTGGTTAACGTTGTTTGAGGCCTCAAAATTCTCTCGAAAGGTTTCAGACGTTGATTTGCCAAATTGGTTCCTACTGATAGAAATGGTTTTGTGAGCTGATTTCTCCACTTTTTCCACTCTAAAAGCATCGACATGAATGAAAAACAATATAATGATCCAATCCAGGTCAACGATGTGGATGTTGAGGACTAAGTTACATTTTCCATGGTAGATGACATGGAAGTTCATATTTTTAACATACTGATAAGCAATCATTAAGATCCGAAAACCTGAAAATCTATAAGAGTTGGATATGACTGCAGGAAGGATAAAATATAAACCAAGATTTGGATATGACCTAGCAAGCCAAGGTGTCTAGCTTGCAAATGTGGTGCAATATCATGATGAGACATGGGTTTGAGACTACTATGTGTCAATTGTATGAATGTGTTGTGGTCACCAACAACCCCCCTCTTTATTTGGTATTAGCAATAACACCAAGCAAAGGGGGACCCTTAACAAAAAATCCAAAAAATATTTTTATCAAAATTTTTGTATTTGTACTCCCTAAAGCTATATCGCATCGTGAAGAGAGAGTGAAGCATTTCCTATGCACGTAAATAAGCTGCGAAGAAGCGACGCGAAATTCATCGCATCGCATATATTGAAAGCGCCCTTAAATGAGAAACTTAAGGAATCGCCGACGGCCGATATGCGACGTCGCATATCGCAACATCGCATAAGCAGCACACAGTGATTGAATGATAAAACGCGATCTTGCGATCTGCGATCTTGCAATCTGTGATCCTGCGATTTGCGATCTGCGATGAATGAGACTATCAATTCCTATGATGACACTTCTTGACATCGCAATCCTCGATACTGCGATGCGAATCGCAGAAACCACTCATCGCAAAATTTCCTCGACATAGTCTGTAAACCCAAAATTGAGCGCGCACCTTAAGGGAAATTAATGATTGTACGCCAAAGTATCCAAGAATGATTGTGTTGTGTTTTTCGAAGAGTCAAGTCATTATGAGTGTCATGATTATGCATTCATTAGAACTTAAAGCTTTCATGTCAATCTTTTCGTCGTTTCTCTTTTCCTTTGCGTAAACTGTAAGGCAGCAACTAATATAAATCAATATGCAGGAAACATCTAAGGAAAAGGGGAAAGCGCCAATACTCGGAGAACAGAGAGGAGATGCCTTCGCAAATGGATGCCGCATGCAGCAGGACCGTGGATTCCAGAGTATCACTCAACAGACACTAATGAAAATAGACTATCCAAGACTCAGAGTCAAAGGCGCACAAAAGCGGCATGTTTACAAAATATCCTGAAGCTCAGACTGGGTAAAGCAAAAAGAAAGACGCTAGGGAAGGAAGACGCTTCAGAAAAGCCTGGAACAAAGAACGGAAGCAATCTGCAATACAGAAAATTGTTCAGGCAACGAAATCCCTAACTCATTGAGTCATTTGCACGGCCGGAAACTGAAATAGCAACAGCACAATCAGTTTGAAAGAAATCTGGGTTATACCAAGTATACACACAGCGAATACACCAAGCCAGAGGAATATTTTCGAAAATATCTTCCAGTTTGTCAGAAAGCAGTGCCAGCTCTTATTATTTCTACTTTTATCGCTCGAATGAAAGGAGAAGACAACCAGCCAACTCTTCTCAGGCGAACATTGCGTTGCTTACAGCACTAAGGAGCAGATACAGAAACGGTTAGAAATTAGATTCAATTTTTAGAAATAAATCTGTTTTAGTAGAAGGGCGGTCATTTGAAGTCGTTTCCTAAATTTGTGTAATTAAGATTAATTAGTTAGTAGTATTTAACCCTTCTCATGGCATTTGGAGAAGGGTCCGGAAATCCGTCAAAAAACTTGTCCTCAGAACATGCACTTTTGCACCCTCGGAGGGGGTTTTTGATGAATGGATGGATCAAGATTTATCAACGTTTGCATCTAATGTCTGCTACTGATGTTGCACTTCTGTACTCTTAGTAGATATTAGAACAAGTAGAGATAAATCGTTATTGCTTGAAGTTTATGAGTGAAATCAGTCATAAATGGTACTTTTATCTCTTGACCAATTTATGCTTATATTCTTAGAGTGATATGCAGTTTTAGTTGTTTATATGTTAATGTATGAATGTGTGGGTTACCATTTGGCACTTCTGTACGGTGGAGTCATTTATTTGTGCTTGACATATGAATAACTTATTATGCGATATGCTGTTCACAACTGTTTTGCCTAACTTTTTATGCAGAATGGTTTATCTTAATTGATTTCTATTCTTATGATAGCTGAATGATCTTTATTACTAGTTATTGTTCGAAATCTCTTTAGATCGCATAATAGAAGAAATACACCCCGGGTTAGCGTAGATTAGATGTGTTGTTTTTATCAGATTACAATAGCATAGAGTCAGTTTAGGAGTTAGAATTAAATTAGCTTAAAATACTTCTAGATCACCATCATCCAACTCTACACACACACACACCCCCTAGATTGGGAAACTGGTCCCATTATCCCCAGTCGGACCTGCTATACCAAATGGACAAGGAGCTGCCAACCAAGTTCCGGACCGGGTGGGTATCCCCCTTGTTGTCAACCCGATTTTCGGGGCTTCAACATATTTGGCGCTAGAAGGAGGGCACCAACTATGAATGGCACCTAAATCAAAATCTAAATACCATTCTGAGAGTAAATCACCCTCACCAACACCCCCGACTTCTCCAGTACGATTAAACTCGGAGTTTGAAGTCGCTCGAGTATCCACCGCTGCCACATACCCTAATATTTCAGACCAACTTATCATTGAACCCCCTGAAATTCAAACTCTGATTCGTAAACTCCAGGGATTCTCTATTTTTAATCAGAGCTCTGATAAATCTCAAAGCAGCGTGACTTCGCAGTACAATCCTGCTCATCCCCTGACCAGATTGAAAAGTGAAAAGTTTGGCATCCAGCCAACTGAACTTCCCCTCCCCACCAGGAAAAGAGCAAGGAAAACACCACCAGAGTCTGACAGTGAGACTCTTTCATCTACTTCGTCCATTTCAACTCCCTCACCACGAAGTCAGCCACCCACATCTTCATTCCAAATCACTCATCCATCTTCCACAGTCCCTCCTCTTCAATCATCAAAGATCATAATATCTTCATCTTCTCAGCATCAGGGATCATCCTCTGCACTTTCATTCACTAGCAACTCAACGATGGCCCAGTCTCCATGGAACAATCCTGGGGCGGTTTTAATGCCTCCACCCCTGAGTTCAATACCAGCCCATCCTGAGAAATGGCTACCCAAATTCAATCCAGAAACAGGCATGCTAGCTGAAGAGCATATTAATAATTTCATGCTTTCTGTTAATCTCAACGGAGTTACCAACGAGGATGCTGTCGTCCAGCTTTTCCCTATACAATGCAAGGAACAGCCGGGTCATGGTACTTTTCGTTACCTTCCGGGTCTATCACAAGTTGGGACATTTTTCAAAGTCAATTCCTTACCAAGTTCGGTGATGACAGATCAACGGCGACGTTGATCAATGACCTATCCAATCTCAAAGCTGAGGCCAGAGAACCCATTAAAGATTTCAATTTACGGTTCAATAAGATCCTCAACAAAATTCCCGCTGCTTCCCAACCCAGCGAGGAAGTAAGATGTGAATGGTATATCACGGCCTTACCATCAAACTTGGCTATCTTCGTAGATAGGGCAAACAAGACGACCTTAGTTGAAAACTTGACAAAGGCGATAGCAGTAGAAAAACGCGTAGTAGCCCTAGAAAAGAAATCTGCGATAGAAGAACGCAAATCTAAGAAAATCTCTTTCAAAGAAGACACCAAGAAGAAACAAACGAAAGATCCTTTCGATTTGGAAGGATTACAAAAAGTATCAAAGGCCATGTCCAATGAGATGATTGACATAAAAAAACAAGTAGCAGAAACTTCTTCAAAAAAGCCCTACAGAGCTTTTAAAAGAAATCCTCCCATGGATGTGAAACCACCCAATGTTGTCTCAAACGTTGAATCCGAAGAACAAGAAGAAGAAGAGAGCATCACTAAAGGGCAGACCGATGATGAAGAAGTTTTGGAACTACAAGGAATGTGGGATTTCATCCTCCCACAAGAAGAAGATCAAGAAGCATTTCCGGTTAGCACACGAAGCAAAAATCAACTTGATCCTCCCCAAACTACCCCTAAACAGAAGGGCGCAAGCCCTGCAACAAAAGATAAGGTCGCAACAAAGAAAAAAACCGCTAGAGCGACCCAATCTAGCCCAGTCCAATCAGATCAAATACCTCCATCAAGAACATTGATAGTGTCGGATGAAATGGAGTATAACATTATCGATGACATGAAAAAGACTAGGGTTAATATCACTCTTTACGAGTTGAGCAAATTGAAACATCAACAGAAAATAATGATCAAAGAATTACATGTCGTGCCTACTACATCTTTACCTATAGCTGTAGCTTCCCACAACATGGGAAGACCTCCAACCAACACGATCAATCAGATTGACCCAAATGACATCGCCTTGATTGGAGGAAGATCGAGATCTCATACTCCCCCTTTTGTTCTCACTTATGAAATTTTCAATAAAAACGTGCACAATTGCTTGGTTGATTCTGGTGCTTCAACGAATATTTTACCTAGATCAATATGTGCCAAATTGAATGTTCAACCACAAAAATCCGTAGTGCGCATAGTTCAGCTTGATCGATCTCAAGTCGAAGTGATTGGTGAACTTAATCAAGTGAACATAAGATTATCGTCTAACCCGAAGGTATGTCAGGTTATCGACATTCTAGTAGCTGATATCCCTGAATTCTATAGTTTAATTCTTAGTAGGGATTGGTCCGAAAAACTCCACGGATACTTTTCAACCGACTGGTCGGACATGTGGTTACCCTACAATGGTAAACCGTATCAAATAAAGGTTGAACGAGAGTTACACCAAAAGTACATAGTGACGGAATTGGAGGGAGAAAATGAAGCAATAGCATACAACAGCAGTATCATAGGCAATTACTCGGTAGATTCTTTCCTCGGCAATTTCAATGCTCATATTTCACCTTACTTAGAAAATTCAGTTTTGTCCCAAGTTGAAAATTTTTCCCAAACTGATAATTCAAAATGTGTTAATTTTTTAGATAACCCTGTAAATACATCTTTGTTTTGGAAATTATATTTTGATGGCTCCAAATCTAACGAGGGAGAAAGAGCAGGATGCGTTCTGATTAGCCCAGACGGAAATAAGACCATGCTTACATGCAGACTTGAATTCGATTGCACAAACAATACAACAGAATACGAGGCCTTAGTACAAGGCCTATACAAAGCAATCGGGTTGAACGTTAAGTACCTTCAAGTCTTTGGAGATTCTGAGATCATCGTCAAACAGGTACGTAACACCATACATTGCCTATCAGGTCATTTGAAGCACTATCAATATTTAGTACAAGATCTGACTGCACATTTCATAGCATTCAATATTTCGTCAATCCCAAGACTCCAAAATGCGAGCGCAGACCTGTTAGCTAACGTAGCCTCTAGACTTATTCCCTCCGAAGATTTTAGTCCAGATAGATTCTCAATAGAATTAATCTTTAGACCATCCATCCCTGACAACATCACCAAATGCAGAGTATTCAACGACGATCCTGACATTGTAAATTTCCTCACTTCTGAAGGATCCTTCTCAAACCAAATAATTGACGAAGACCATCATGATCACCAAATACAACAAAATAGCACTGGCAATGCTATACCTAAATCGGTGGTTAAGTTAGAAGACTTATACGATTTGAAAAGTCGGTTTAAAAAGTCTACCAATTCTAAACTTTACAGTTCAACTCTGAACTATGAATTAGTGAACCTAGGAACCGATGAGAAGCCACAAAACGTTAATCTAGGCCACGACCTAGCTCCTGAAGAAAAATTAGCATATATCCGTCTTCTGAGACAATACAAAAACGTTTTTGCCTGGAATTACGATGAGCTGAAGACATACGACACCTCTATCATTCAACACATTATCCCTATGATTGACAACGAAAAACCTGTCCAGCAGAAACTCAGAAAAATCCACCCCAATTTAGAAAATCAGATAAAAACTGAGCTAAATAAGTTGTTGAGAGCCAGAATAATTTTCCCCGTCAGACATTCCAAATGGGTATCCAATATGGTGCCCGTTAGAAAGAAAAACGGAGATATTAGAATCTGTATCGATTTCCGGAATCTCAACAAAGCCTGTCAAAAAGACAATTTTCCCCTCCCACCTATGGAGCAAATATTACAGGCAGTAGCAGGCTCAGAATTAATGTCTTTTCTGGATGGATTTTCAGGATACAATCAAGTTCTGGTACACCCCGATGATCAGTTAAAAACCACATTCCGAACTAAGTGGGGTACATACGCATATCGGAAGATGCCATTTGGTCTGATCAAAGCCGGCGCTACCTTTCAGAGAGCCATGGACATCGCATTTAAAGGTTTAGTCAATAAATCTGTAGTATTTACCTGGATGATATAACAGTGTACTCTAAGAAGCGAAGCGACCATCTCAAAGACTTGAAACAAATCTTTCAACGATGTCTAAGGTATGGGATTTCACTTAACCCAAAGAAATCTTTTTTCGCATTAAGTGGAGGGAAATTGCTAGGATTCATAGTGTCAAAATCTGGTATTCACATTGAACCTGACAGAATCAAAGAAATTTCCGAAATATCCATGCCTCATAACAAAAAATCCATGCAATCTTTCCTTGGTCAAATCAATTTTGTAAAGATATTTGTCCCAGATTTTTCACGTATTGTTTCTCCTTTGCAAAATATGATAAAAAAGAATTCAACTTTTAAATGGGGTCAAGACAAGCATGAAGCATTCAACTTGATCAAACAAGCCATCATTAACACTCCATCTTTAGCGACCCCAAATTTTTCAGAATCTTTTATCTTATACACATTTGCCTCAAAGAAATCTTATGCCACGATTCTAACTCAAGCAAATCAAGAGAAGGCGGAAGCTCCAATTGCATTTTTTAGCTCGAACTTACAAGGTGTTGAACTCAATTATTCAGATGTGGAGAAACAGGCATATGCTGTTTTCAAAGCGATAAAGTATTTCAGACCTTTCTTACTTAAAGCCCATACCAAAGTTGTAGTACCGTTTCCGGCGGTAAGAAACCTTCTGATACAGAAGGATGTGGGCGAAAATAGAGCAAACTGGATTACCGCTTTACAAGAATACGATCTTGAGATCAAGCCAGCAAACATCGTAAGAGGTCAAGGCTTCTGCAAGATGTTAGCTGGAGCATCGAAAATTCTTGAGAACTCATCTGAAGAGGTACATACGTATGAGGTAAGCCTAAACGACGCAGAATCATTATATGCTGACACCATTTATTATCTTAAGAATGGATATGCTCCATCACACCTGGATCACACCAAGAAAAGAGCTCTGAGATTGAAAGCTAAACAATACCAGCTCATAAATGATGTTCTGTTTAAAAGGAATTACGATTCCGTGCTTCTTAGGTGTCTTGAGAAAACTGAAGCCGAAAAGGTTTTGCAGGAACTCCACGACGGACCAGCAGGCGGACACTATGTTGGAGATGCTACTGCACATAAACTATTACGTGCAGGATATTATTGGCCCACGCTGTTCAAAGAATCATACAATTACGTAAGGAAATGCCAAGTCTGCCAGACTGCTGCAGGAAAACAAAAGAAATCGTCCATGCCACTACAGCCGGTTAACATCGAGCAACCATTCAGTCAATGGGGCTTGGACATAATAGGTGAGATCATTCCTCACTCTTCTAAGCAGCATAGGTATATCCTCACGGCAACTGATTATTTTACTAAATGGGTAGAAGCAGTTCCTCTCAAGACAGCTAATTCTGAAAACATTATTGAATTCATAGATCAATTTACAATCACTAGGTTTGGATTGCCAACGGCCTTAATGTTTGATAATGCCTCATACTTTTCTGGAAATACAATGACTGATTTTGCACTTAAAAGAGGGTTCAAACTGAAATATTCTGCCAACTACTATCCACAAGGTAATGGATTGGCTGAATCAACAAACAAGAACCTAATCAGGATTATTAAAAGAACAGTCGACCAAAACCAAAAGAATTGGCACAAAGAACTGGTAAATGCTTTATGGGTAGATAGAATTACGAAGAAAGCTTCAATCGGCACTTCTCCCTTTAATTTAGTTTATGGGAAAGAAGTGGTTCTTCCAACTCACTTAGTCATCCCCTCTTTGTCTTTAGTACAATACATCGATGAAGTATCTACTTCCTCCTTACAACTGAGACAAATGGAAATAATCAAATTAGAAGAACAACGATAACAAGCTAAGAAAACCCATGCTCATCACCAGACGCTAATAAAATCCTCTTTTGACTCAAGCATAATGACCAGAAAAAACTTTTAGATGGGAGATTTAGTTTTGAAATGGGATAAGGCTCATGAAGAAAAGGGCAAACATACGAAATTTCAGAAGTTGTGGCTTGGTCCTTTTCGGATTGTAGAAGTCATAGGCCCATCGACGTTTGTGTTGCAGGATTTGGCAGGTAGAAGAGATTCTTTGCCTGTTAATGGACAGATTCTTAAAACATATTTTCCATAGAAGATCATTCTTCTATTTTTGTAAGATAGTTTTAGTTTTTATTTGTTTTTCTCTTTCTTATAAATAAAACCAGTTGTAGATGGTCACTAAAAGGATTCATGAAAGAGCACACCAATCCTTTATCAGATTTTGATTTCGCTTGTACAAGTAGCAAAACTTTTCGAAAAATCTGATTTTTATTATTGACAAATAGAGTTAACTTTAGCCTAAATATGATGTTAGTTTCAACCTCAAAAAACTTTGATGAAAGCAACCTTTGGTAAAAAATTGTATTATATCAGCACAATGAAAGGTATCAATAATAAAATAAATATTCTCTGTAAAGCTGTTGTTTTCAAACTCTATTATTGTCGTTCAGAGCTTTCTTAAGGAAAAACAATGACTTCCTCCCTGCTAAAGGAAATCGCAGCATTCAGAGGAACAATCCGAGAAAACACTATATCTCAAAGAATAAGAGGTCTCATCACGAGCCAGCTTATCATGATCACAGATATTATAACTTGCTGACTTTGCCAAATACTGTCTACCAAAATAGGGCAACGACTCAAGATTATTGCAATCGAAAGACAAGGGGTCTCATCACGAGCCAGCTTGTTCAGCAAAAGTGTAAATCAAGTGAATGACTGTGTCATAATTTGGCCACCAAACCAAGACATTGTTCTTTAGAGAATAAAAAAGGAAAAAGTGTCAAAAAGGTTTTTCTCTGAAATGTTGTAAATAACCTCAAGCAAGATAAAGGATCATTGCTGGATAACAGGTAACCTTGTCGAGGCTATGGACGCTTGCGGGCAGCAGAGGCTCTACCTACGACAAATGAGCATATTTTAAAAGCCAGTACGCAGAGAAGACCTTATTTTATCTTTAAAAGACCAAGTAATGTCTGGTGTGAATACAGGAACTAAGCCCGAGGAAGCAAACAATTGGAATATGAAAAGGTTGAGACAAAGTATCATTGACAGGATAAAGGGTAATGTACTCTATCTGTCCATAACAAAATTTAGACATACGAAAATTTTTCTGTTTCGGAAGTGGAAATTCAATAGAATAGCAGAGATAACTGGTTCTTCACAGTGAATCGCCATTGTTGTGGTCACCAACAACCCCCCTCTTTATTTGGTATTAGCAATAACACCAAGCAAAGGGGGACCCTTAACAAAAAATCCAAAAAATATTTTTATCAAAAATTTTGTATTTTTACTCCCTAAAGCTATATCGCATCGCGAAGAGAGAGTGAAGCATTTCCTATGCGCGTAAATAAGTTGCGAAGAAGCGATGCGAAATTCATCGCATCGCATATATTGAAAGCGCCCTTAAATGAGAAACTTAAGGAATCGCCGACGGCCGATATGCGACGTCGCATATCGCAACATCGCATAAGCAGCACACAGTGATTGAATGATAAAACGCGATCTTGCGATCTGCGATCTTGCAGTCTGCGATCCTGCGATTTGCGATCTGCGATGAATGAGACTATCAATTCCTGCAATGACACTTCTTGACATCGCAATCCTCGATACTGCGATGCGAATCGCAGAAACCACTCATCGCAAAATTTCCTCGACATAGTCTGTAAACCCAAAATTGAGCGCGCACCTTAAGGGAAATTAATGATTGTACACCAAAGTATCCAAGAATGATTGTGTTGCGTTTTTCTAAGAGTCAAGTCATTATGAGTGTCATGATTATGCATTCATTAGAACTTAAAGCTTTCATGTCAATCTTTTCGTCGTTTCTCTTTTCCTTTGCGTAAACTGTAAGGCAGCAACTAATATAAATCAATATGCAGGAAACATCTAAGGAAAAGGGAAAGCGCCAATACTCGGAGAACAGAGAGGAGATGCCTTCACAAATGGATGCCGCATGCAGCAGGACCGCGGATTCCAGAGTATCACTCAACAGACACTAATGAAAATAGACTATCCAAGACTCAGAGTCAAAGGCGCACAAAAGCGGCATGTTTACAAAAGATCCTGAAGCTCAGACTGGGTAAATCAAAAACAAAGATGCTAGGGAAGGAAGACGCTTCAGAAAAGCCTGGAACAAAGAACGGAAGCAATCTGCAATACAAAAAATTGTTCAAGCAACGAAATCCCTAACTCATTGAGTCATTCGCACGGTCGGAAACCGAAATAGCAACAGCACAATCAGTTTGAAAGAAATCTGGGTTATACCAAGTATACACACAGCGAATACACCAAGCCAGAGGAAGATTTTCGAAAATATCTTCCAGTTTGTCAGAAAGCGGTGCCAGCTCTTGTTATTTCTACTTTTATCGCTCGAATGAAAGGAGAAGACAACCAGCCGACTCTTCTCAGGCGAACATTGCGTTGCTTACAGCATTAAGGAGCAGATACAGAAACGGTTAGAAATTAGATTCAATTTTTAGAAATAAATATGTTTTAGTAGAAGGGCGGTCATTTGAAGCCGTTTCCTAAATTTGTGTAATTAAGATTAATTAGTTAGTAGTATTTAACCCTTCTCATGGCAATTGGAGAAGGGTCCGGAAATCCATCAAAAAACTTGTCCTCAGAACATGCACTTTTGCACCCTCGGAGGGGGTTTTTGATGAATGGATGGATCAAGATTTATCAACGTTTGCATCTAATGTCTGCTATTGATGTTTCACTTCTGTACTCTTAGTAGATATTAGAACAAGTAGAGATAAATCGTTATTTCTTGAAGTTTATGAGTGAAATCAGTCATAAATGGTACTTTTATCTCTTGACCAATTTCTGCTTATATTCTTAGAGTGATATGCAGTTTTAGTTGTTTATATGTTAATGTATGAATGTGTGGGTTATCATTTGGCACTTCTGTACGGTGGAGTCATTTATTTGTGCTTGACATATGAATAACTTATTATGCGATATGTTGTTCACAACTGTTTTGCCTAACTTTTTATGCAGAATGGTTTATCTTAATTGATTTCTATTCTTATGATAGCTGAATGATCTTTATTACCAGTTATTGTTCGAAATCTCTTTAGATCGCATAATAGAAGAAATGCACCCCGGGTTAGCGTAGATTAGATGTGTTGTTTTTATCAGATTACAATAGCATAGAGTCAGTTTAGGAGTTAGAATTAAATTAGCTTAAAATACTTCTAGATCAGCATCATCCAACTCTACACACACACACACCCCCTAGATTGGGAAACTGGTCCCATTATCCCCAGTCGGACCCACTATACCAAACGGACAAGGAGCTGCCAACCAAGTTCCGGACCGGGTGGGTATCCCCCTTGTTGTCGACCCGATTTTCGGGGCTTCAACAGAATGTTGATGTGGCATAAAATGGTACATCTTATGAGTTCCACAACATTGTTCCTAGATCTTATAACGAGATGAGAAAGCTCTCGATGAGCAGAAGATGATAATGACCTCCAATTGGGTGTGTTATGTTGTGTATGCTTTGAAACCTTGAAATCTTTGGCATTATGAAATAACAACCCATATTTGTTGGGATTTGGCCATGAACCACTTGGTGAAAATATATTATATTGTTGAGATATGAATAGACAATATATGACTCATATTAAATTAAGGTCATCACAAATCAACGGGGTTACCCTCTACAACGATTGTCCTATCGATGGGAGTTATCTTCCTTCTCTTATTCTGTCATAGGTTCAATCATTCCATAATGTATGTAGAATAATCTATTTGTGCACACAATAATAACTATATATGAATGATTTGCTTCAACTAAATAATTCATAATATAATTTGAGTTTGTGATTCTGAGCACAAACACAAATTGTCCACTCACAATAATGCTTCTTAAAGTGTAGGCTTCCTTTCAACTATACTATGTTACCAAATAACATTTTTTCTATGAAAGCATAAACTCATTGTTATAATAACCAAATTGGCTTGATACAACTGGATAAATTAATTTGTATTGTAATTCATTCATTTGAGTAAATTTACGTCTTCTCAATTTATTAAAAACCAAACTTTTAATCTTAGTTTTGAATTTCCTTTATAACGAAAACTCAAGCCATGAAAGTTAATATAAGTTGATGTTTGTGAGACCTTTGTAATGTAAGTTGTATTGTAATTTAATTCATTTGAGTAAATTAAAAAACCATCTTCTCCCCTCAATTAGGGTGTGAGCTGGCGGATAGAGCCATTAAGGTTGTCATAAAGAAAAGCACAAGAAGGGATGGTTCCACTACATCCCACACGTTTGACACATAGGGCATGGTAGCCATCGACAGGCTTAAGGCAAGTAAGAGGAGGGAAGGTGGCCTTTGCATGCAATTGAGTTTACTGACCGCAAAGGGAGAGAATAATTTGGAGGGTGTAATCACAGAGGCGACGACAATGAAAGAGGAGCGGCAACTTCGGAAAAGAGATGAGATGCGACGTCTTCAAACATAGATAATCGCGTATGTTAACTGGTTCATCTTACATTCTGTTATGCTTCCCTACATTTGTTCTAGTAATTGGGGCTTTCATGAGGGCACGAGGTTTGTGTGGGTGAGTATATGCACAATCTCCGTATATGCGCAATTTCTGTATATGGAATTTGCGCATATATGATGCAGATACATGAACGACATGCATATACGGAAGATATGCACATATAGGAAAGTTAGGGATATACAGAAGATATGCACATATCTTCCGTATATGCGCAATTTCCGTATATGCGCATATCTTCTGTATATGCACAATTTCCGTATATGCGCAATTTCTGTATATAGAATTTGCGCATATATGATGTAGATACATGAATGAAGATATGTAAAAATTCCATATACAGAAATTGCGCATATATGAAATTTGTGCATATATGGAAGATATGCGCATATACGGAAATTGCGCATATACGGAAGAATTGCGCATATCTTCTGTATATCCATAAATTTCCTATATGTACATATCTTCCGTATATGCACGTCATTCATGTATCTGCATCGTATATGTTCAAGAAGTCGATGGAATTGAACATCCTATATATTATTTAAGTAAGAACTTAAATGATACAGAAAGCAAATATTCTTATGTTGAAAAACTAGCGCTTGCAGCTATTCAAGCGATACAAAGATTTCGACACTATGTCCTCTTTCGGAAAACTACCATTCTGTCAGATTGCAACCCCATGACTTATATATTGTCGCGACAGTTGCTGGGGGGAAAATATTCAAAATGGATAGCGATCCTTCAAGAGTTTGATCTGGAATTTGTAAAATCCAAGTCAAAGAAAGCTCTAGTTTTTGCAGAACTATTATTCGATCTCCCATCGTCGTCCAACGATGAAATATCCGAAGAATCAATCGTGGATGAGAATTTGTTTCTGATATCTACAAGCAATGAGTGGTATGGAGATATAATCATTTATCTCCAAACCCAAAAATTTAGGCCAAACACCTCACACTATGAACAAAAACGTATTCGATACCAAGCAAAAGACTACATGATCGTCGGTGATACACTTTACCGTCGTGGTATCGATACAGTTCTGAGAAGGTGCCTCACCCATGAGGAGGCTGAAAAAGCCCTGAATGAGTGCCATTCAGGTGCCTGTGGGGGGCATCAATCTGGATATGCTACAGCACAAAAAATCTTACGAGCAGGATACTTCTGGCCAACGATGTTCAAAGATTGCATAACCGCAGTCAGAAGTTGCCATGCTTGTCAAATTTTTGATAGCAAAACAAGAAGACCACCCGCACCTCTGCAACCAATAGTTGTTGTTGGGTCGTTCGCCAAATGGGGCATCGATTTCATGACATGTAACCCCACCTCGACCGGGGGCCATGGGTATATCATAGTCGCAGTTGACTATTTTACCAAATGGGCCGAGGCGATGCCTACATTAGATAATACTGGTGAAACAACTGCCCTTTTCTTTTTCAATCATGTAGTCGCCAGATTCGGCGTACCACAGGCTATAGTCACAGATAATGGATCGCATTTTCGCAATCACATGATGGTCGAATTAGCTGCAAAACTAGGGTTGTCTCACGAGAGCTCTACTCCGTATTATCTGCAAGCCAACGGACAAGTTGAAGCGATCAACAAGGTCCTGAAGCGCATGTTGCAAAGGATGATCGGAGTTCACAAAAGAAGGTGGCACCTAATCCTGTACTCAGCCTTGTGGGCTTACCGAACATCGGTAAGGAATGCAACCGGGTTCACACCCTTCCATCTGGTATATGGCCTGGAAGCAGTCTTACCAGTCCAGTGTGAAATCTCGTCTCTCAAACTCGCAATTGATATCCTCCCAGGAACTTCAGAAGAAGAGGCTCGTTTCTTGGAATTAATCCAATTGGATGAAACCCGTCGTGATGCCGCTTTGGCTAACGAAGCCCATAAGAAACGAGTCAAGGCGCAGTTCGACAAAAATGTCAAACCCCGTGTCTTCTCGGAAGGTGACTTGGTCTTGCTTTACGACCAAGAATCCGATAAATTGGGAGCAGGTAAATTTAAGTCTTATGGATGGGCCCCTATATTGTTAAATGAGTGTTAGCGAAAGGAGCCTACGAGTTAATGGATTATGACGGAATTCCACTGGCGCAACCTCGTAATGGGTTGTACCTCAAGCGTTACTATGCATAAATAGTAACCAATATGCTTTTGTTATATTTTTGTTTTTGCTAAAGGGTTTGTTTTGGTCGAGTAATCCACTTTTTACACTTATTGCAGATGTCAAACCTATTGGAGCCATGTGTTGGATATGCCGACAGAGCGAGTCGTAGTTCGCGGAACCTGTCCTTCGCAGCCTGGGCCATTTTTGATCCAAGCGGCGAGTTAGTAAGTTTCAGAGGTGTATGTATTGGTCAATCAACGAATAACATCGCTGAGTATAGCGCATTGATAGAACTTCTCTCTGATGCCATCACCCATGGTATACGCCGAATAATTGTCAGGCTAGACTCACAACTCGTAATACTACAACTCAACGATATATATTCCGTCTGAAACCCAGCTATTTATCGCATGTTCCTAAGGGTTAATATTTTGGAAAGGCAATTTGATCTTATTCAATACCAACATATTTCCAGAAACTTAAACACATCAACCGACTCATTAGCAAACTATGTGTTAGATAGACATTTGCAACATTTATAAAAAGAAACACATCATCAATATTTTACATGTGGATCATATAGCTCAACCAAAATAAAAGCCCGAAAATCAAAAATATATATAACTGTTTATGGTTTACACATAATGTTCTGTAACCAAGACAAAATCGGTCACATGACCCAAAAACTCAAAATGCTAGGGGGCACCCTAGTCTAATGATGCTCGTGATAGCAAGTCACAGCCTGTGCGATCATGCGTAAGAGACGAGTCCATCATCTGGGCACACCAGTAGTATGCCGCTGTAACTGCAAAGGTAGCTCGTCAGTCCTCACATCTGGTATACCGAGAGTGAGGCCCTCAATCTGCTCCTGTAAAGCTGAGAGAGTCTCGGCCACATCGAGGTCGCGAAGAATAGCCCTTCCGGTGGCCTCTCCTGCTGGGGCAACAGCTGGTACTCTCAGGTGAACTACTGGACGAACAGGACCAACATCTGCATGTACACATGAGTTTGATTAAAGTATTGATAGAATAAAGCACAAGGACATTATAAACAAAAACAGTAAACAACAATATGGTCAAAGATTTTATCAATAGCACCCCACTGCTCGCCATCCGGCAGTACTAAATCTGGATCACCCCGGAAGTCCATGCCTGCATATGGATACTCGGCATAAACCATCTCCTGACGATCAAACCACCTAAAGAAGGTATCAGAAAATGAAATCTGAGACTGGCCAACATGCCTAGACATATGGTCAACCCATCTCTGCATACGTGGTTCAGTAGGAGAAGGTAAATCGAGTGCAATGTACTGCGGTTGCATCAGTGGTATCTTCTCCAAGGCAAAGGCGGTCAAAATAGAACCGAACCCAAAGTTCTTCAACCTCCCGTTCTTTATCTTGGTCAACTGTTCTTTCATCACAAGAAGTACTGCGTCGCACCAGTTGAACACCTTCGGTTGGAGGCATTCCAAGGCATGCTGCATATAGGATCTGTTGGCTACATGAAGAGACGCACTACCTTCCATCCTACCAAAAGTAAACAGGATAGTCCTAAGGGACCTGTCAGTGACATCACGGATAATGATCTTGCCGTCTTTACTCGGCTGAGATCCTTCCCTGCAATACCGGCGGACATAATCTCTCACAGAATCGCCTCCTCGGGCCGAACCTGACAAAGAGATGGGGGCACCCCGCCTCGACAAGCCAGTCAAGAAATAGATGTCTACTGCAGTCAAGGGGATAGATTTGCCCCTAATCTGGAAAACTTGATTGATAGGATCCCAAGCATCGAGCAAATACTGCAGTAAGTTGATCTGTTGTCTCATGCTAGAAATGCGGAAGAACTTCAGCAAGCCACAATTCCGCAGCGCGTTCACTGTAACTGGATCATGTAGGGCAATCATGTCCTCCTCTTCATGCTCACGTTCTCGCCATGTAAGGGTCATCTTGCTCCCAAATCTCTGAAAAAACAAACAAGAGAGGAGTTAGATCCTGATTTTGGTGAGAAACAGGCAAAAATTCCATCAAAAATTGTGCAACAAATTCCCTTTCTGCGCCCAACGCACCTGCAGCAATGTTCTAGGTGCATTGAATGTCAAACTGCCTTCATACAAGCCAACATTCAACGCAGGTTTCGATACACTGGGGGTGCGTTGATGCTAGAACGAATCCCTCAAACCCTAGGGTCTCAGAAAAGCAGGGAAACAGGGTCAAAAAGCAAAATGGAAACCATGAAATGAAAGAGCTCAGGTTTAGCTCCTACCTGGTCCAGACGGCGCCGAGAATCGTCCACAGAATCTCCCGAAATCAACTGATGAAAATCGAGGGGGAAAAGCACCTCCAAAGCTCCAACAAACCAAGTTCAAATGAAATGGTAAAATGAGAGGTAAAAAACACTTTTTGATTACTTTTACGTAGTTCAAAGTAAAATATTAGCGTTTTAATCTCTTTTCAAGCAAATATTGTTCATTTCTGACTAGTTTGATGAAGCAGTTGAAAATACAGTACTATCTTTGGAAGGACAAAGCTATTTATGGTAAAAAAAATCAAAACAAGACCATCTAATCGAGCAGTTTTAACACATAGTTCAAGCTCGTTAAAAAATAGACATAAGACATGAGAAAATGTTTCCAGCCGCGTTTAAGCTTGTTAAAAAATGAACTATTCCCTGGTAAATAACCACCGTGAATGTATCATTTCAGGCATTAAAGCCTTGGTCATGTTTGCACCGTCACCTCCACTTTTCCATTGGCCGATCATTCACCTCCATTTGATTGTTTACCCATTTTGAGGAACAGCTGCGAAGAGTGATTTCACTAGCCATCCTTGTGACACTGCCGTGATTGGAAAATTCCAACCCTTACCTGGAATCAGCTGCTACCCATTTTATCACTCGTTCCTCAAAAGATGAGTCTTCTTTAAGCTCTTTTCAACTGACTCGTAAAATATGAAAAGATTGCCGAGTTTTGGCCTTCTAGCTCGTTAAAGCGACCGGAAGTGCTATCCCTCCTCTAGATTTTAATCTTTTTGGACCTGAGGGATTATTGCACAAAAAGATCGAGCGCTTGTTTTGTTCGGCTCGTTAAAACTATCGAAAATTCATCCTCTCTGTATTGTTTTATACTTTTTCGGACTTAAGGGATTAGATGACGAAAAAGGAATTTTGGAGTTAACTTTACGTACCTTTTCAGACTCTTTAAAAATGAAAAGGACCGAGTTATCTTTTTCGTTAAACTCGTTAAAAAGATTAATAGCGACAAACTTGTCTTTAGACGAGAACGAGTTTCACTATCGCTAGGCTCGTTAAAACATAGCGATGGGTTTGCCCGAAGGGCAAATTATAGAACAAGCATATGTTATCCTCCTCAAGCTTGACAAAAATAAAGAGGTACTGGTCAGCAATGACTGGGGAAAAATTGAGAAGAAAACTCAAAGAATCTTTATTGGTAGCAAGTCGCTCTTGAACATGACACTTCCACTCCGTGTCCGAATCGGGTTGGGTTGTTTCATTCACCGGTCACATCACCATGGTCACGCCATACCATCCACATTTGGGGTAAATGCTACCAATCCATCACATAAGTGTCGCCGACATGTTCAAGAGAAGTCATCCAGAGAAGTCACCTGTGTCCCATCCACTACCATACATTATACTTCATTCTTTCATGACCGCCATCCTGAACCGTATATCATCAGATTGTTTTCACCTCTATCAAAATCATTTGCTCTGTTAGGTGTCATTGATGTGGGATTCATTAAGGCCCTCCTTTGACGGATCGCTTCTTGTCGACACCAGCTCATTATGCAAGAATTTGATCTAGGAACACCCCATTCAGTACTTTGAAGCTTGCATGCCTCAATGGCAAGTTTCTCACTTCCGGCGACAGGTATACATCAATGACCTTCGACCGAAAGATTTTGCGTGGTGTTCTACGCCAAGTCCTTTATTCACACCACGTGAATTGTACTGCACTACCTTGAGGGTCATCATCATTATCGGTGATTCCTCTCGCGCTTGTTAACGGTTTACATCATTGACTGGTAATCAAGCGATGTATTTCCATGTTCGACTGCAAAACATTTCTCACATGGATCGACTTGTACTTTGAGTGAAGATCGGACGAGATTGAAGACCCCGGATCTAGTTTCATCCATCCGGGTTGCGATATATATTCAGGAAAAATAAAGACATTGAAATGTACAGCATTGCAGCACAGATAATCATCCTACCAAAAGGATGATGGCTCTATCAGAATCATCAGTCTACCATCAGACGATTGTCTGTCCTATGTACATGAAAACGAATTTATAAAGCTGAGCATGGGAATGCCCGCCTCAGCTAGATCATGAAAAATAGTATGAAGATAATGTATTGTATTGTATCTTATTACAGGTCTCCTCCCAGCATTGAAAGAACTTCGGATCCTCCTAATAAAGCATTTCACCCGATAAACGGCCTCATACTTTAGGGGGCAACTGTTATAGACATTTTTGTGCCTTACAACTATAAGCATGAAATGTCCATAAACCAAGGGATCCTAAGTCCCTAAAAGTGTTGTTCCGACCCCTAAAGGAACAAGGTCAACAAATTACAGCTCCTCCCAGAAGTTCTCCACCAGAAACTGCTCAGAATCAGTCAAATGAGGATCATTTCAGCTACTCCACTGGCTAACTGCGTTGCATAGCACCCAAGTACACTAGCTAGGTGCATTGCAATACACCTAAATGCACTACCAGGGTGCGTTGAGCGGGAAATGATAAATGGCAGTGCCATTCCGCGAGGTGGAAAGACAATGGAAGCTTCCAGAATCTTCTCCAATGACACTTGCCTCACTGACTTCGACCAAGGATGAGTAAGAGGCTCTCAGTCTCCAAATGGAAGCAAGAACTAACACAGAGAAGCCACTAGTCAAATCATAAGCTGACTCATCCTCTTTGCATACATCTATATATGGATCCCTCATCCCAGAGATCCAGAGGCTGGAATTTTGTACATTGCAGAGAATTGTTGTTGGTTTTGAGATAGATATCAGAGTATTGGGTGATTTATGCTTTGTTGGAGGTGAAGAGGGGCTTCTTTGCTGGGAGGTTGATGCTGGATCAGGAATCATCGGTTGTAACTCCTCCTAGATCTTCTTGTTATATCAATAAAACTATTTGAGTTTCTCCTACATGCTTGTGTATCATTGATGTTTGTTACATTTGTATGTTTAGCTTAAATCTGATCCTAAGCTATTTATGAATATAAATCCATGTCTTTGTGTAGTTTTCTTCTTCTGTGATCTTACAGGAACTTGGTGAAGTTGGGAAAGTAAGGGAGCAGGTAGCTGGAAGCTGTCAAAGAGGAGAGAGATTGGATCAAAGGACTAGCGCAAGACATAGGTTGGTTCATCCTATTCCTCTTCGTTTATAGTTCATAAAGAAGAATACAAAAGTAGTTTTCTCTGTTTGTTTCTAAGGTCACTGTCACACCTTAGTGGGATAGGGTCGTTCCAAATGGACACTTTTCCCGTTAATAAAATGGCGACTCCACTGGGGACGATTGTCTAGTTACTTTGTTTGTGTTTCTCTTGTTGTTTGTTTCATAAACTTAGAAGTAGCAAATCGAACTGCATTTGCCATTAACAAATGCAAAGTAGACATTTGTTGCTTCAATCCATTCACTGGATCTGTTTATGATTTGAATAGCTGATTCACAAATGATCTGATTGCCCTTTGTGATAGCTCTTACACGTCCTTTAAATCTACCCTCTGATTGTGCATTACTGATTGCTTTTACTCGGCCAAAAACCATAGATTAAACTGCAAACCGTGACCCAGAACCCGGGTAGAATTCTCGTTTCTGCCCCAGCGCAGGCTCTGTGAAGAGGTTCTGCATTTCAACGCAGTTCCAGAGAGGGCTACCTGCGCTACAATCCAGTTTCTCTGTGTAACAGGTGCGCTGATCAGCCTAGTCTTGTGCAGCTGAGGTTCTTTGCTTCATTTTTTTAGTTTTGTCTGTGATTTTTGCAGCCTGTGATCAGTGTATGTGTCTGTTTAAAAACCCCTTTTCTTTGCCATAATTCCGCCTCCTTTGTACAAAAAGACTGTAGATGTTTTTGTGTGTTTGTTACATCATTTACAGTTTTCATTTGCAAAAGTAGAATATTCATACTGTCGTCCTTTGATTTAGATCTGTCGCAAGTGTCGATTTTGATCTTAGGAGAAAGTTTATTTCCTGTTGACAGTCGATTATGCTTTTACTTTTGCCTTTGGTTTGAATTTGTAACTTTCTAGTGTCGAAACGAGTATTTATTTCAAAATCATAAAGTGTCGTAATCATCTCTACCTTTTGATTTCGAAAAGAAGCTTGTTTGTGTTTGTCACTTGAAAGCAAATTCAGATTTGTACATCAACTTTCTTTTTAGGCATCAATATTAAGAAAGTGAAAAACAAATACATGCACATGTGCATTTGCATATTGGCAGTCTGTTTGGCTTGATTTAGGAAAGTGCATTTACAGTGTGCTCTTTGCTCTTTGTGAAAAGATTGTGTCTTTCTTTTCCCCTTGTAGCTAGGATTTTCATTGCTGAAAAGAGATAAAAAGTCTGCTTATCATCTTTAGATTGCATTTTAGGAATTACATCTACATCTCGTGGTGAACCCAGAAGGAAAACTTCTAAGAAAGATCAACTTAAAATAAATTGAATGAATCTAACAACGCTTTGGAGCTTAACGCACAACATTTAGAGGTCTATGCTAGAGACGTGTTCCAGCGTCGTAAAGCCTGGTAACTGTTGTCCTCACCGATGGTTGGGTGATTCCTCCACTTTGAGACGATAAGTGCCAGTACGGACTTGTGCTCCCACGTACCGTCGAGTATATATTGGGAGACCCCTATAGGCTTAAAACCTTTTATCCATAGGAAGCCGTGTCGGCCGCCCTACTGATCGCAATGCACCGAACACAGCATTCGGGAAGATTGACTGCCGTACCGTAAAAAGTATTCTGCAGTTTTGCGATTGGTTTGGTACTCCCTCTACCTAGATCTCCAGAGCAGTCCCTTTCGTTCCTTTTCAGACTCCTTAACGGAAAAGGTCCATCTGAGCACTTGTCACTTCAGGCTCATTAAAAATCGAAGGAGACTAGAGTCATCTTTTGTTTTTTCTCGACTCTTAAAAACTGAAAAAACAAGTTGTGTCAAAAGCGTCTAAAATTCATTTAATTCAGAAACATACTTCCCCTTTTTATTTTAGTTGATCGAGTAATCCGCAATCGTGGAAGAAAGTCAATTGAAACCCCGTCGTTCGCGGAGGCTTACGAGTCAACCGTCTTTGTCTCTGAATCGAAACCAGTACGGACAAAGCGAACTCGTTTAACTGGTTCCAAATCTCCTATTAAAGTTAGAACAAGTGTTCCAACGACATCAGAGACTCCGGTTACTCCAAACATTTCTGGAATCCCTGCCTCTACAGAAGAAGTTCAACAGCCACAGAGGGACAGTGATATTGATCCTAGTCTGAGAGTAAACACTTGTGTTACCGAACCAGTTCCATCTACAACCGGTTCGGAGAGTCTTGCTCTTCAAACATCTGTCGCTGTCGATTCCACACCTTCTTCGGCACCAGAAATATTTTATGGACCTCACGGTCTTCCCCTTCCACCTGGTCTAATTGCAATTGAATAAATTGTAGAAGATCCTCAAACAAGTACTCCAACGCACTTTGGAATCGGGATCACTCTATATCCTTCTTCATCAGAAGTTAGTCTACCACCAGCGGAAGCTCCTGTAGAATCGCTAGGTAATCTTTTGGATAGACTACAAATGTCTGAACAACCGTCAACATCTAGGACTGTGTCATCTGACACAGCGACATCAGAACTCCCTGCTGTCACTCCGACAATGTTCGCCGGCATACCATCTGTCCCGACTAGCTCTCAACCGCTAGAAGGAGCCCACTCAGGGGCTATTTCGACAGTCTGGTCAGTTCCTGTTTGTTCATCCGGAGTAATATCCGGAAACTCTTATGTTGAGTCTCAACAAATTGATTCGTTTGGAGGTCAATTTGGGCAGTCCGGTCCCCAAGGGCAAACAATTCCCTTGAGTTCTGGATTACCACCGTATGGGGGGCAGTATGCCCTTTCATTATCCCCTCCGGGAGGATATCCATACGGGAGTTCACAACAATATTTAGGTTATACTGGAATTACCTCAAGTGGTTGGGTACCTATACTACCTCAACAACCAAGAGTTGTGTATTCGATGCAACAATGTGTACCTATGTCGAATATCCCGACTACACCAGCTATTGTGACGGTGTCACAAGTTCAAATGCTGCCTGTTGTATGCCAACCTCAGATTTCTCAGGTTGTAATGCAACAGCCCCTTGACCCTGCGACTCAACCACAATCGCCAACTAGTGGGGCGACACAGGTCCAGACGGGTACAATTACCCCACACCTTGGTCCAACGGTTAGTATAGCGCAACAGCACATGGCTTCACAACCATGGCTGGTGCAATACCAACAACCACAATTCCAACAAGTATACCAAGGTTCTAAGCAGCAAATCTTTGCGAACAGTGGACAGTCGTACATTCAAAACGGTCAAAATCAACCATTTTACAATGGTTATGTCCACCAACCTTATCAGTCATACCAGCATCAAATGCATTATGTTGGCATGCAAAGACCAACTGCTCAGGCAATCCCATCTTACCCTGGGTATGCTTCACCTAATCTAAATCAGCAGTTACCATTCGTGGCAACTTTAGAGTTACCTGATTTAAACCGGTTAACAAACGATCCAATTGCTTACGCCCCTTGGTGGGCAGCGATTCCACATAAACTTCCATCAGATATTCCTAAATTTAATGGAAATCCAGGTGAAGATCCATCGAATCACGTGATGACATTTCATCTATGGTGTTCATCAAACACCCTAAATGATGATTCGATAAGGCTTCGCCTCTTTCAGAGGACGTTAACGGGTCCAGTGGCAAAATGGTACATTGAATTGCCTAGAGCTTTGTTCGACAACTTCATTACCTTAGCCACAACCTTTTTAACCCATTTTCAATTACCGATAAGGTACAAAACGGGAACAGAACTCCTTACCAACTTCAAACAAACAACGACTACTCACATATCTGATCATATATATGAGTGGCGACGTCGTCGTAGGATGGTAAAAATGTACGTCCCCGATCAGTTATTAGCTGAATGGTTTATCAAGTCATTACTACCTTCCATCACGGAAGATGTGGCAAAGGGGGGAGTCGTAACGGAAGAGAAAGTTATCGCTCGTGCACAACATCTGGACTTGATCTATACTCAGTCCGGCACTCTCTACGACAAAATACTTGACGCCCCTAGACCGGAATTCTCAATTCCTCCTCCTCCTAAATCAAACAATGACTCTCACGCCGGCAATGGCGTGATTGGCACAACAGACACGAAATCGACAAAGGCTACATCCAAGAAGGCCCGTAAGATTTCAGGTCAAAATGCGAAAGACGAACTTCTTGCTTCGGAAGTAAATGCCGTATCGACAGATAAGGGCAAAGAAACCAAACAACCAGGAAGCAAGAAGAAAGGCAAAGGGAAGAAGAAGAAACAGGATGAGTCATCTCCTGAAAAACCTTCTACAAACCCCTCTAGGCAAAGGAAATCCCCTGCGGGGTGTCATATATGTGATGAGGATCATTGGACAAAAGAGTGTCCATACAAAGCTGAGCTTAAGAAATTCTTTAAAAGTTCAAAAACCTCAGCAGTGTTAACTGATCCGTTTCCAAACCCAGGAACGAATCTGGTTGAAAGTGGAAATGCTTCCCCGTCTCAAGTGCTAATGTTGTCGATTTCAAAACAACAGAATGATGCTTTGATTTCGACAAGGAACAAAGATTACGGGAATCCGCAGCTGTCGAACAACAAGGATAAAGATCAACCAAGTAGTTCGACAACAACTTCGACATAAGTTGTACCACCCACCACTCCTGAATTGACAATAAAACCGCCGAAGGGAGTAGTACACAAGTTGACATTTAATCCCCGCGCTAGAGCGGCGCAGCATTATAACATAGTGGAAGATTTGGCCCAATCGCCATCCGCTATGTCAACTCTTGAAGTACTACAAAATTGCCCATCCCAAAGGCAGGCTTTATTATCGGCCATTGGTGGGATTGATCCAAAGGATTCCAATCTTGTATCCTTCGACCACAAAGGATACGATCCTCAGTTACCAGCTCAACTAGCTTTCCTTGTTCAAGTGAAAGCCCTCAACAAAACTGTTCATCGAACAATTATTGATGAGGGGGCATCTACATGTATTATGTCGATGAGTTGCTGGAAAACTTTAGGATCTCCAACCTTGTCGCGGTCAGCGACGACATTAAAAGCATTCGACGGAAGGACATATACCCCATATGGTATCCTAAATAACTTGAAAGTTGAACTAGGGGGAAAAACGGTAGAAATAGATGTTGAAGTCATCGATGGGAATCTTGATTACAACATCCTACTAGGAAGACCATGGATATATGCCATGGTAGCTGTTGTGTCGACCTATTTTAGAAAGATTGTGTTCCCCTTTCAAGGAGGAATTACAATCTTCGATCAACAAAACTTCCTACCCAATGGTTCTCAAGTTACAGGAAGCATTCCCATGATCCATGGAAGCCCCCATTCGCTTCAGAATATCGGAGTAGGCCTACTAAAAGATCCTATACTAATGGGAACTTTCGCTCTTCCACCTCCAATCAACCTGGCAGAAGTAGCGTCGATAGGAACCTGCAACATGATATCTTCTACAAAGATATCAGAAAACGATATCAACATGGATCATGCAGTGGTTTTTCCCCCAAGCCCAATAGAAATATTATAGCAATCAATGTTTCTAGCATGGGAGGCAAACCCAAATCAACGCTCATCAAGCGTTTGGATAGATAGGTCTAGAGAATATGGTACTCCTTTAGATCCTTGGTCGCGAGTGCATGTCACTGACGAAGGAATTGTCCAATCTATGGTAATTGAAGGAGCACCATGGAATGATTCCCACCATCGTTCCCTTCTTCCGGATTGTGAAGAAGATACTCAAAATGACCTTTACCATCCTTCAGTAGTTGATTTTCTGTCTAATACTGTAAATACGGTGGATTCCGAGAGAAACTTATCCAACATTGAGGAGACTATAGCCATAAATATCTCGACCAAAACAGATGTTGTAGAGAATATTTATGTTGGCAAATGTTGTTCTCCTTCAGAACTGGAAATATATAATGCTCTTTTTCGCGAATTCAGAGATGTCTTGCTTGGTCATACAGTGAAATGCCAGGCATCGACTCGAGTATTGTTGAACACGAAATTAAGATGTATCCAGATGTCAAACCAGTACGACAATGGCTAAGGCAGGTGCACCCCAAGAAAGCCGCTGCCATTAAGGCAGAAGTTGAAAAACTTCTCCATGCTGGTTTCATCTACCCGGTTCCTCTAACCAATTGGGTATCGAATATTGTCCCTATTATGAAGAAACAGGGGACAATTAGAGTGTGTGTCGATTATAGGGATGTAAATAAAGCTTGTCCAAAAGACAACTACCCTACACCCTTCATCGACCAGATAATTGATGAATGCGCCGGATGCGAAATCTTTTCATTCATGGATGGATTCTCCGGGTATAATCAAATAAATATCCGCCCACAGGACCAGTCAAAGACTGCATTCATTTGTCCGTGGGGCACATTCGCATATCGAAAATTACCCTTTGGCTTAAAGAACGCAGGGGCGACGTTTCAGAGGGCAATGAATTATGCCTTCCATGACATCAAAAACATCGTTCAACCATACCTCGACGACCTTCCGGCGCATTCGCGAAAGCGGACTGATCATCCGCAGCATTTAAGAGCGATATTTCTACGTTGCCGACACTACAAGATACGACTCAATCCGCACAAATGTGTATTTTGCATCAGTTATGGTCATTTACTTGGATTTGTAGTCTCCAAGGATGGGATTCGTCTCGACCCGTGTAAGGTCCAGGCAATAATAAATTTGCCTCCACCTTCAAATTTGTTTCAGATTCAGAAACTCCACGGGAAAACAAACTTTCTGAGGAGGTTCATTCCAAATTACGCTGAACTTGCTAAAGGTTATACACGTCTTTTGAAAAAGGAGGTACCCTTTGTCTGGGATCAAGTTGCGCAAGCTTCCTTTGATGTTTTAAAAGATTCCCTAATGAAAGCATCATTAATGTACGCCCCCGATTATCAAAGAGATTTTAACCTGTATCTGGCTGCAACAGATACAACCATCGCAATGGTTTTAGTTCAAGAAGTCGATGGAATTGAACATCCTATATATTATTTAATTAAGAACTTAAATGATACAGAAAGCAAATATTCTTATGTTGAAAAACTAGCGCTTGCAGCTGTTCAAGCGATACAAAGATTTCGACACTATGTCCTCTTTCGGAAAACTACCATTCTGTCAGATTGCAACCCCATGACTTATATATTGTCGCGACAGTTGCTGGGGGGAAATATTCAAAATGGATAGCGATCCTTCAAGAGTTTGATCTAGAATTTGTAAAATCCAAGTCAAAGAAAGCTCTAGTTTTTGCATAACTATTATGCGATCTCCCATCGTCGCCCAACGATGAAATATCCTAAGAATCAATCGTGGATGAGAATTTGTTTCTGATATCTACAAGCAATGAGTGGTATGGAGATATAATCATTTATCTCCAAACCCAAAAATTTAGGCCAAACACCTCACACTCTGAACAAAAACGTATTCGATACCAAGCAAAAGACTACATGATCGTCGGTGATACACTTTACCGTCGTGGTATCGATACAGTTCTGAGAAGGTGCCTCACCCATGAGGAGGCCAAAAAATCCCTGAATGAGTGTCATTCAGGCGCCTGTGGGGGGCATCAATCTGGATATGCTACAGCACAAAAAATCTTATGAGCAGGATACTTCTGGCCAACGATGTTCAAAGATTGCATAACCGCAGTCAGAAGTTTCCATGCTTGTCAAATTTTTGATAGCAAAACCAGAAGACCAACCGCACCTCTGCAACCAATAGTTGCTGTTGGGCCATTCGCGAAATGGGGCATCGATTTCATGACATGCAACCCCACCTCGACCGGGGGGCATGGGTATATCATAATCGCAGTTTACTATTTTACCAAATGGGCCGAGGCGATGCCTACATTAGATAATACTGGTGAAACAACTGCCCTTTTCTTTTTCAATCATGTAGTCGCCAGATTCGGCGTACCACAGGCTATAGTCACAGATCATGGATCGCATTTTCGCAATCACATGATGGTCGAATTAGCTGCCAAACTAGGGTTGTCTCATGACAGCTCTACTCCGTATTATCTGCAAGCCAACGGACAAGTTGAAGCGATCAACAAGGTCCTGAAGCGCATGTTGCAAAGGATGATCGGAGTTCACAAAAGAAGGTGGCACCTAATCCTGTACTCATCCTTGTGGGCTTACCGAACATCGGTAAGGAATGCAACCGGGTTCACACCCTTCCAACTGGTATATGGCCTGGAAGCAGTCTTACCAGTCCAGTGTGAAATCGCGTCTCTCAAACTCGCAATTGATCTCCTCCCTAGAATTTCAGAAGAAGAGGCTCGTTTCTTGGAATTAATCCAATTGGATGAAACCTTGTAAGATAATCTTCGGCAAAATCACATAACGAATCTTTTGTCGACGCGTTTCGAACCAACCAGTGTGGTTCATTGTCAGGACAAGTTGAAGAACTAATCTGGCTTAGCGTGAATAAATAGAGTGTGCAGAGATCCCAACGACTACATTTCTAACGGCTAATTTGACCAAGAGACCTTGGATGAAACCTGTCGTGACGCCGCTTTGGCTAACGAAGCCCATAAGAAACGAGTCAAGGCGCAGTTCGACAAAAATGTCAAACCCCGTGTCTTCTCGGAAGGTGACTTGGTCTTGCTTTACGACCAATAATCCGATAAATTGGGAGCAGGTAAATTTAAGTCTTTATGGATGGGCCCCTATATTGTTAAACGAGTGTTAGCGAAAGGAGCCTACGAGTTAATGGATTATGACGGAATTCCACTGGCGCAACCTCGTAATGGGTTGTACCTCAAGCGTTACTATGCATAAATAGTAACTAATATGCTTTTGTTATATTTTTGTTTTCGCTAAAGGGTTTGTTTTGGTCGAGTAATCCACTTTTTACACTTATTGCAGATGTAAAACCTATTGGAGCCATGTGTTGGATATGCCGACGGAGCGAGTCGTAGTTCGCGGAACCTGTCCTCCGCAGCCTGGGCCATTTTTGATCCAAGCGACGAGTTAGTAAGTTTCAGAGGTGTATGTATTGGTCAATCAACGAATAACATCGCTGAGTATAGCGCGTTGATAGAACTTCTCTCTGATGCCATCACCCATGGTATACGCCGACTAATTGTCAGGCTAGACTCATAACTCGTAATACTACAACTCAACGATATATATTCCATCTGAAACCCAGCTATTTATCGCATGTTCCTAAGGGTTAAGATTTTGGAAAGACAATTTGATCTTATTCAATACCAACATATTTCCAAAAACTTAAACACATTAACCGACTCATTAGAAAACTATGTGTTAGATAGACATTTGCAACATTTATAAAAAGAAACACATCATCAATATTTTACATGTGGATCATATAGCTCAACCAAAATAAAAGCCCGAAAATCAAAAATATATATAACTGTTTATGGTTTACACATAATGTTCTGTAACCAAGACAAAATCGGTCACATGACCCAAAAACTCAAAATGCTAGGGGGCACCCTAGTCTAATGATGCTCGTGATAGCAAGTCACAGCTTGTGCGATCATGCGTAAGAGACGAGTCCATCGTCTGGGCACACCAGTAGTATGCCGCTGTAACTGCAAAGGTAGCTCATCAGTCCTCACATCTGGTATACCGATAGTGAGGCCCTCAATCTGCTCCTGTAAAGCTGAGAGAGTCTCGGCCACATCGAGGTCACGAAGAATAGCCCTTCCGGCGGCCTCTCCTGCTGGGGCAACAGCTGGTACTCTCAGGCGAACTACTGGACGAACAGGACCAACATCTGCATGTACACATGAGTTTGATTAAAGTCTTGATAGAATAAAGCACAAGGACATTATAAACAAAAACAGTAAACAGCAATATGGTCAGAGATTTTACCAATAGCACCCCACTGCTCGCCATCCGGCAGTACTAAATCTGGATCACCCCGGAAGTCCATGCCTGCATATGGATACTCGGCATAAACCATCTCCTGATGATCAAACCACCTGAAGAAGGTATCAGAAAATGAAATCTGAGACTGGCCAGCATGCCTAGACATATGGTCAACCCATCTCTGCATACGTGGTTCAGTAGGAGAAGGTAAATCGAGTGCAATGTACTGCGGCTGCATCAGTGGTATCTTCTCCAAGGCAAAGGCGGTCAAAATAGAACCGAACCCAAAGTTCTTCAACCTCCTGTTCTTTATCTTGGTCAACTGTTCTTTCATCACAAGAAGTACTGCGTCGCACCAGTTGAACACCTTCGGTTGGAGGCATTCCAAGGCATGCTGCATATAGGATCTGTTGGCTACATGAAGAGACGCACTACCGGTCATCCTACCAAAAGTAAACAGGATAGTCCTAAGGGACCTGTCAGTGACATCACGGATAATGATCTTGCCGTCTTTACTCGACTGAGATCCTTCCCTGCAATACTGGCGAACATAATCTCTCACAGAATCGCCTCCTCGGGCCGAACCTGACAAAGAGATGGGGGCACCCCGCCTCGACAATCCAGTCAAGAAATAGATGTCTACTGCAGTCAAGGGGATAGATTTGCCCCTAATCTGGAAAACTTGATTGATAGGATCCCAAGCATCGAGCAAATACTGCAGTAATTTGATCTGCTGTCTCATGCTAGAAATGCGGAAGAACTTCAGCAAGCCACAATTCTGCAGCGCGTTCACTATAACTGGATCATGTAGGGCAATCATGTCCTCCTCTTCATGCTCATGTTCTCACCATGTAAGGGTCATCTTGCTCCCAAATCTCTGAAAAAACAAACAAGAGAGGAGTTAGATCTTGATTTTGGTGAGAAACAGGAAAAAATTCCATCAAAAATTGTGCAACTAATTCCCTTTCTGCGCCCAACGCACCTGCAGCAGTGTTCTAGGTGCGTTGAATGTCAAACTGCCTTCATACAAGCCCTCATTCAACGCAGGTTTCGATACACTGGGGGTGCGTTGATGCCAGAACGAATCCCTCAAACCCCAGGGGCTCAGAAAAGCAGGGAATCATGGTCAAAAAGAAAAATGGAAACCACGAAATGAAAGAGCTCAGGTTTAGCTCCTACCTGGTCCAGACGGCGCCGAGAATCGTCCACAGAATCTCCCGAAATCAACTGATGAAAATCGAGGGGGAAAAGCACCTCCAAAGCTCCAACAAACCAAGTTCAAATGAAATGGTAAAATGAGAGGTAAAAAACACTTTTTGATTACTTTTACGTAGTTCAAAGTAAAATATTAGCGTTTTAATCTCGTCTTCAAGCAAATATTGTTCATTTCTGACTAGTTTGATGAAGCAGTTGAAAATACAGTACTATCTTTGGAAGGACAAAGCTATTTATGGTAAAAAAAAATCAAAACAAGACCATCTAATCGAGTAGTTTTAACACATAGTTCAAGCTCGTTAAAAAATAGACATAAGACATGAGCAAATGTTTCCACCCGCATTTAAACTCGTTAAAAAATGAACTATTCCCCGGTAACTAACCACCGTGAATGTAGCATTTCAACCATTAAAGCCTTGGTCGTGTTTGCACCGTCACCTCCACTTTTCCATTGGCCGATCATTCACCTCCATTTGATTGTTTACCCATTTTGAGGAACAGCTGCGAAGAGTGATTTCACTAGCCATCCTTGTAACACTGCCGTGATTGGAAAATACCAACCCTTACCTGGAATCAGCTACTACCCATTCTATCACTCGTTCCTCAAAAGACGAGTCTTCTTTAAGCTCTTTTCAACTGACTCGTGAAATATGAAAAGATTGCCGAGTTTTGGCCTTCCAGCTCATTAAAGCGACCGGAAGTGCTATCCCTCCTCTAGATTTTAATCTTTTTGGACCTGAGGGATTATTGCACAAAAAGATCGAGCGCTTGTTTTTTTCGGCTCGTTAAAACTATCGAAAATTCATCCCTTCTGTATTGTTTTATACTTTTTCGGAATTAAGGGATTAGATGACGAAAAAGGAATTTTGGAGTTAACTTTACATACCTTTTCAGACTCTCTAAAAATGAAAAGGACCGAGTTATCTTTGTCGTTAAACTCGTTAAAAATATTAATAGCGACAAACTTGTCTTTAGACGAGAACGAGTTTCACTATCGCTAGGCTCGTTAAAACATAGCGATGGGTTTGCCCGAAGGGAAAATTATAGAACAAGCATATGTTATCCTCCTCAAGCTTGAAAAAAATAAAGAGGTACTGGTCAGCAATGACTAGGGAAAAATTGGGAAGAAAACTCAAAGAATCTTTATTGGTAGCAAGTCTCTTTTGAACATGACACTTCCACTTCGTGTCCGAATCGGGTTGGGTTGTTTCATTCACCAGTCACATCACCATGGTCACGCCATACCATCCACATTTGGGGTAAATGCTACCAATCCATCACATAAGTGTCGCTGAGATGTTCAAGAGAAGTCATCCAGAGAAGTCACCTGTGTCCCATCCACTACCATACATTATACTTCATTCTTTCATGACCGCCATCCTGAACCGTATATCATCAGATTGTTTTCACCTCCATCAAAATCATTTGCTCCGTTCCGTGTCATTGATGTGGGATTCATTAAGGCCCTCCTTTGACGGATCGCTTCTTGTCGACATCAGCTCATTATCCAAGAAGTTGATCTAGGAACACCCCATTCAGTTCTTTGAAGCTTGCATGCCTCAATGGCAAGTTTCTCACTTCCGGCGACAGGTATACATCAATGACCTTCGACCAAAAGATTTTGCGTGGTGTTCGACGCCAAGTCCTTTATTCACACCACGTGAATTGTACTGCAGTACCTTGAGGGTCATCATCATTATCGGTGATTACTCTCGTGCTTGTTAACGGTTTACATCATTGACTGGTAATCAAGCGATGTCTTTCCATGTTCGACTTCAAAACATTTCTCACATGGATCGACTTGTACTTCGAGTGAAGATCGGACGAGATTGAAGACCCCGGATCTAGTTTCATCCATCCGGGCTGCGATATATATTCACGAAAAATAAAGACATTGAAATGTACAGCATTTCAGCACAGATAATCATCCTACCAAAAGGATGATGGCTATATCAGAATCATCAGTCTACCATCAGACGATTGTCTGTCCTATGTACATGAAAACGAATTTATAAAGCTGAGCATGGGAATGCCCGCCTCAGCTAGATCATGAAAAATAGTATGAAGATAATGTATTGTATTGTATCTTATTACAAGTCTCCTCCCAGCATTGAAAGAACTTCGGATCCTCCTAATAAAGCATTTCACCCGATAAACGACCTCATACTTTAGGGGGCAACTGTTATAGACATTTTTGTGCCTTACAGCTATAAGCATGAAATGTTCATAAACCAAGGGATCCTAAGTCCCTAAAAGTGTTGTTCCGACCCCTAAACGAACAAGGTCAACAAATTACAGCTCCTCCCAGAAGTTCTCCACTAGAAACTGCTCAGAATCAGTCAAATCAGGATCATTTCAGCTGCTCCACTGGCTAGCTGCGTTGCATAGCACCCAAGTACACTGGCTAGCTGCGTTGCATAGCACCCAAGTACACTAGCTAGGTGCGTTGCAACGCACCTAAATGCACTACCAAGGTGCGTTGAGCGGGAAATGACAAATGGCAGTGCCATTCCGCGAGGTGGAAAGACAATGGAAGCTTCCAGAATCTTCTCCAATGACACTTGCCTCACTGAGTTCGACCAAGGATGAGTAAGAGGCTCTTAGTCTCCAAGTGGAAGCAAGAACTGACACAGAGAAGCCACTAGTCAAATCATAAGCTGACTCATCCTCTTTGCATACATCTATATATGGATCCCTCATCCCAGAGATCCAGAGGCTGGAATTTTGTACATTGCAGAGAATTGCTGTTGGTTTTGAGATAGATATCAGAGTATTGGGTGGTTTATGCTTTGTTGGAGGTGAAGAGGGGCTTCTTTGCTGGGAGGTTGATGCTGGATCAGGAATCATCGGTTGTAACTCCTCCTGGATCTTCTTGTTATATCAATAAAACTATTTGAGTTTCTCCTACATGCTTGTGTATCATTGATGTTTGTTACATTTGTATGTTTAGCTTAAATCTGATCCTAAGCTATTTATGAATATAAATCCATGTCTTTGTGTAGTTTTCTTCTTCTGTGATCTTACAGGAACTTGGTGAAGCTGGGAAAGTAAGGGAGCAGGTAGCTGAAAGCTGTCAAAGAGGAAAGAGATTGGATCAAAGGACCAGCGCAAGACACAGGTTGGTTCATCCTATTCCTCTTCGTTTATAGTTCATAAAGAAGAATACAAAAGTAGTTTTCTCTGTTTGTTTCTAAGGTCACTGTCACACCTTAGTGGGATAGGGTCGTTCCAAATGGACACTTTTCCCGTTAACATATATGCGCAAATTCCATATACAAAAATTGTACATATACGAAAATTGTGCATATACAGAAATTGCGCATATACGAAAGATATGCGTATATCTTCCATATATCCCTAACTTTCCTATATGCGCATATCTTTCGTATATGCACGTCATTCATGTATCTGCATCGTATATGCGCAAATTCCATATACAGAAATTGCGCATATACGGAAATTGTGCATATACGGAAGATATACGCATATCTTCCGTATATGCATGTCATTCATGTATCTGCATCGTATATGCGCAAATTCCATATACAGAAATTGCGCATATACGGAAATTGTGCAAATACGGAAGATATGCGCATATCTTCTGTATATGCACAATTTTTGTATATGCACAATTTCTGTATATGGAATTTGCGCATATACGATGCAGATAGATGAACGACGTGCATATACGGAAGATATGCGCATATAGGAAAGTTAGAGATATACGGAAGATATGAGCAATTTTCGTATATGCGTAATTTCCGTATATGGAATTTGTGCATATCTTCGTTCATATCTCTACATCATATATGTGCATTTCAATATACAGAAATTGCGCATATACGGAAATTGCGCTTATACGGAAGATATGCGCATATCTTATACGGAAGCGCATATATGCGCATATCTTACGGAAGATATGCGCATATCTTATACGGAAGATATGCGCATATCTTCCGTATATCCCTAACTTTCCTATATGTGCATATCTTCCATATATGCACTCGTTCATGTATCTGTATCGTATATGCGCAAATTCCATATACAGAAATTGCGCATATCTTCCGCATATGTACAATTTCCGTATATGCAGAATTTATGTATATGGAATTTGCGCATATACGATGGAGATACATGAACGACGTGCATAAACGGAAGATATGCACATATAGGAAGGTTAGGGATATACAGAAGATATGCGCATATCTTCCGTATATGCGCAATTTCCGTATATGCGCATATCTTCCGTATATGCACAATTTCTATATATACGCAATTTCTGTATATGGGATTTGTACATATCTTCGTTCATGTATCTACATCGTATATGCAAATTCCATATACAGAAATTTCGCATATACGGAAATTGTGCATATATGGAAGATATGCGCATATACAGAAGATATGCGCATATCTTCCGTATATCCCTAACTTTCCTATATGTGCATATCTTCCGTATATGCACATATCCTCCGTATATGCACAATTTCCGTATATGTGCAATTTCTGTATATGGAATTTACGCATATACGATGCAGATACATGAACGACGTGCGCATATCCTCCGTATATGCACAATTTCCGTATATGCGCAATTTCTATATATGAAATTTGCGCATATACGATGCAGATACATGAACGACGTGCATATACGGAAGATATGCACATATAGGAAAGTTAGGGATATACGGAAGATATGCGCATATCTTCCATATATGCGCAATTTCCGTATATGCGCATATCTTCCTTATATGCACAATATCTGTATATGCGCAATTTCTATATATGGAATTTGCGCATATCTTTGTTCATGTATCTACATCGTATATGCACAAATTTCATATATAGAAATTGCGCATATACGGAAATTGTGCATATACGGAAGATATGCGCATATATGGAAATTGCGCATATACGGAAGACGTATTATATATGCGCGTATCTTCCATATATCTCTAACTTTCTTATATGTGCATATCTTCCGTATATGCACGTCGTTCATGTATCTGCATTGTATATGCGCAAATTTCATATACAGAAATTGCGCATATACGGAAATTGTGCATATACGGAAGATATGTGGAAATTGTGCATATACGGAATATATGTGGAAATTGTGCATATACGGAAGATATAATTGTGCATATATGGAAGATATGCACATATCTTCCATATATGCACAATTTCCATATATTCGCATATCTTCCGTATACGCACAATTTCTGTATATGTGCAATTTCTGTATATGGAATTTGCGCATATACGATGTAGATGCATAAACGACGTGCATATACGGAAGATAAGCACATATAGGAAAGTTAGGGATATACGGAAGATATGCGCATATCCTCCGTATATGCGCAATTTCCGTATATGCACAATTTTCGTATATGGAATTTGTACATATTGATGCGGGAGCACCCAACACCAAAGCAAGCGAACGTGGGCAACGGAAACAGAATAGAGGAAAGTCTGTTTTAAAGCAGAAAAACAGATTTAAAGCAGATTTAAAGCGGATAAGATGGATACAACCATGCACACTTTTGGAGAGCTTTCGTTGGAGAAAAAGCAGGAGAGGATAGGATCGATCCTTCCTAATGTGTCTTATAAATGTAATGTGATAGGGTGTGAGAGATATCTGTTTTTTGAGGAAAATCTGAGTGAGAAAAAATGTAGTCGAGCGTGAGCTCATTTCTAAGGCTGGAAGGCCTTAGTATGTAACCGTTCTGTAAATATATAAAAGTACGTTCAGTGTTAATTGTGTACGCCTGCATGTGTGTTTTTTTATAATTGAGGAAACCCTGTGGTTTCATTTCAACAGTAAGAATTCGGTGTTAAATAAATTCTGGCATTGTTGAATTTGCGTGTTGCGTTAGAGCTTTGAAACAAATTTAAGAGTTGACTTGTTGATGTATCGGTCCTGTGTATAGCCACCGGTTCGGATCAGAATCATTCCGTATCGCAATTCTTTTCAATGGGAGCTGGATGCGATATGTATTAAAATTTGTTTGAATTAAGATCGGATCCGAGGCGGCATCATATCACTGATGGGAAGGCGATTTTGAATCGCAACGAAATTCTGATTCTGATTGGATATCACATCAGAATTGTGGGCTATGTTTGTTCATTTGTGGGTTTCATTATGGTCCAGTGCAGCGCCGGCATATCCAATAGGTAATGCAAGGAGTGATTATGGAAGATGAGACGAACCTTATGATGATCGTCAAGTGCGACATAGTCGATCAGCTTCTGATTTTGCTACTCATGTTGCTGCTAGAAGGCGGTCATCCTATAGAGATAGTTATGCAAATCGTGGGCCCAGCTGCTACTCTGACAGTGCACCTCCTCGAGGGGTGGAAAGGACTGCATCACGTAGACCTACCTATCCAAAAGAAAGCTATGGTCGACGCAGGGATAAGCCTTATTGTAATAGCCATGGTCATGATTATGACAATGTTTCTGGATCAAAACGTCCATATTCAGAAGTGGAAGAACCCCATATATTGTTCCTTGAGCGCCAGAAGGATTGTATCTTTTTATGGCTTAATGAAGATCTATGGTTTAAAGGTTAGAACGCTTCCATGAAGGTTTAATGGTCCATAACCCACAGGCCTAGGCTCGAGACTTTTACCTGAAAAGGGATTTTGGTTAACCCCCAAAATCTCATTTTCATTAGGTGGTATCAGAGCAGGGAAAGTTTCCTGCGAAGAGAAGGATTCCAGAGAGAAAGAAGAAGAAACAGGAGGTACAGTTATTGATAAAGTATGAAGAGGTATGGTCTTTATATTTTTGTGTAGGTAGCAGCAGAGGAAGGTGAGAGATTGCAGAAGCTTAGAAGGAGCAAAGGTGTTGCTCAAGAAGAGGTTCTAGACAGAGAACCAGAAGCTTACCAAAAGACCAAGTCCAGAAGATATCTTGATGAGGTAAGAGACAACAGGGAGGACTTGTTGTTGCAGAGGCAGATTGCAGCTCACAAGTTAAGCTGTTACAAAGACCAAAAGCATATGACTAGGAGGTCATAAATTTTTGTGCCTCGGGAGTCTGATGCGGGAGCACCCAGCACCAAAGCAAGCGAACATGGGCCACGGAAGTAGAACAGAGGAAAGTGTGTTTTAAAGCAGAAAAACATATTTAAAGCAGATTTAAAGCGGATAAGTTTAAAGCAGATTTAAATCGGATAAGATGGATACAACCATGCATGCTTTTGGAGAGCTTTCATTGGAGAAAAAGCAGGAGAGGATAGGATCGATCCTTCCTAATGTGTTTTATAAATGTAATGTGATAGGGTGTGAGAGATATCTGTTTTTTGAGGAAAAACTGAGTGAGAAAAAAAGTAGTCGAGCGTGAGCTCATTTCTAAGGCTGTAAGGCCTTAGTATGTAACCGTTCTGTAAATATATAAAAATACGTTCAGTTTTAATTGTGTACGCCTGCATGTGTGTTTTTTTTATAATTGAGGAAACCCTGTGGTTTCATTTCAACAGTAAGAATTCTGTGTTAAATAAATTCTGGCATTGTTGAATTTGCGTGTTGCGTTGGAGCTTTGAAACAAATTTAAGAGTCGACTTGTTGATGTATCGGTCCTGTGTATAGCCACTGGTTCAGATCGGAATCATTCCGTATCGCAATTCATTTCAAGGGGAGCTGGACGCGATATGTATTAAATTTGTTTGAATTAAGATCGGATCCGAGGCGGCATCATATCACTGATGGGAAGGCGACTTTGAATCGCAATGAAATTCCGATTCTGATTGGATATCACATCAGAATTGTGGGCTCTATTGGTTCATTTGTGGGTTTCATTATGGTCCAGTGCAGCTCCGGCATATCCAAGAGGTAATGCAAGGAGGGATTATGGAAGACAAGACGAACCTTATGATGATCGTCAAGTGCGACATAGTCGATCAGCTTCTGATTTTGCTACTCGTGTTGCTGCTGGAAGGCGATCATCCTATAGAGATAGTTATCCAAATCGTGGGCCCAACTGCTACTCTGACAGTGCACCTCCTCGAGGGGTGGAAAGGACTGCATCACGTAGACCTGCCTATCCAAAAGAAAGCTATGGTCGACGCAGGGATAAGCCTTATCGTAATAGCTGTGGTCGTGATTATGACAATGTTTCTGGATCAAAACGTCCATATTCAGAAGTGGAAGAACCCCATATATTGTTCCTTGAGCGCCAAAAGGATTGTATCTTTTTATGGCTTAATGAAGATCTATGGTTTAAAGGTTAGAACGCTTCCATGAAGGCTTAATGGGCCATAACCCATAGGCCCAGGCTCGAGACTTTTACCTGAAAAGAGATTTTGGTTAACCCCCAAAATCTCATTTTCATCACATATCTTCCTTCATGTATCTACATCGTATATGCACAAATTCCATATACATAAATTGGGCATATACGGAAATTGCGCATATACGAAAGATATGCGCATAATATCTTCCGTATATCCCTAACTTTCTTATATGTGCATATCTTCCGTATATGCACGTCGTTCATGTATCTGCATCGTATATGCGCAAATTCCATATACAGAAATTACGCATATACGGAAATTGTGCATATATGGAAGATATGCGCATATCTTCCGTATATGCACAATTTCCGTATATGCGCAATTTTTGTATATGGAATTTGCGCATATACGATGCAGATACATGAACGATGTGCATATACGGAAGATATGCACATATAAGAAAGTTAGGGATATACGGAAGATATGCGCATATCTTTCGTATATGCGCAATTTCCGTATATGCGCATATCTTCTGTATATGCACAATTTCCGTATATGTGCAATTTTTGTATATGAAATTTGTACATATCTTCGTTCATGTATCTACATCGTATATGCGCAAATTCCATATACAGAAATTGCGCATATACGGAAATTGTGCATATACGGAAGATATGCGCATATACGGAAATTGCGCATATACGGAGGATATGCGCATATACGAAAGATATGCGCATATCTTCCGTATATCCCTAACTTTCCTATATGTACATATCTTCCATATATGCACGTCGTTCATGTATCTGCATTGTATATGCGCAAATTCCATATACAGAAATTGCGCATATACAGAAATTGTGCATATACGGAAGATATGCGCATATCTTCCGTATATGCACAATTTCTGTATATGGAATTTGCGCATATATGATGCAGATACATGAACGGCGTGCATATACGGAAGATATGCACATATAGGAAAGTTACGGATATACGGAAGATATGCACATATCTTCCGTATATGCGCAATTTCCGTATATGCGCATATCTTCCGTATATGCACAATTTCCGCATATGCACAATTTCTGTATATGGAATTTGTACATATCTTCGTTCATGTATCTACATCGTATATGCGTAAATTCTATATACAGAAATTGCGCATATACGGAAATTGTGCATATACAGAAGATATGCGCATATACAGAAATTGCGCATATACAAAAGATATGCGCATATCTTCCGTATATCCCTAACTTTCCTATATGTGCATATCTTCCGTATATGCGCGTCGTTCATGTATCTGCATCGTATATGCGCAAATTCCATAAACAAAAATTGCGCATATACGGAAATTGTGCATATACAAAAGATATGCGCATATCCAACTTGTCAAATGAAAACTTTCTTTGCTATTTTTCCCAGTCCACAGAAATCTAAACATTAACTGTCTAATGGATGTAAGGATGGCGATGGGAATCTTTGCTAACGATAACCAATAAAGTGGAATATTTTCCAACACATATTTGACCATGATTTCTTTGCCTCCCAAGGAAAACCAATTGTGGCACCATAAGTTTATTTGTTGCTCCACTCTTCTTATCATCCACTTCCAATCCTCTTTATGGTAGTCATTCGACTTTAGAAAATAGTCAAGATATTTGATACCATTTTCCAATGAGGAAGTATGTAGGGGGGAAAAATAATGTATATCCGAGAGGATGTCCAGGCTGACAGAGAATTGGTGGAAAGAAGATTTTTTCAAGTTGATTTCCATTCCATTTGCACTGCAGAAAGGATTTATGGCTCTATGAAATGCATTTCATTCCTTTACAGTTCCCATTCTTAGAAGCAAAACGTCATCCACAAATAGAAGGTGCGTGATGAAAAGCTTATGTGTTATTTTTACATCTTTTAAACTACCAGTTTATTTCTCTATCAATAATAATAGACTTAATCCTTCCATCACTAGCAAAAATAATAGAGGTGACAGTCGACATCCATGTCTAAGACCTCTAGTGCTAGTGAACGTTTTGGAGGGGGGGCATTAATTAGAATGGAGAAATTGGCTGAAGTCACACAATCCATGATCTAGTTTCTAAAATCCAAGCCCAACCCAATTTGGAGAAGAACGAGTATAAGAAAGGACCAATTAATTATGTCAAATGCTTTATTGAGGTCCATCTTTAGCACAAGGGCATTTTGATTTTTTGTTTTAATAGAATTAATGGCTTCATGTACAATGCCTATGGCATCATGGATTTGGGTATCTGCAAGAAACCCAATTTGATTTGGAGACATCTTCTCAACTAGTGGATGCTTGATCAGTTAGCAATGATCTTTGTAATTAATTTATACACCAGATTAGCCAAGGAGGGTTTTTGGCTTTGAACATTTTGGAATCAGAAAAATAATAGTAGCGTTTATGGTTGTTGAGACTTTCCCTGTTTCTCTAGATTCCTCCACCATTAAGAGAAGATTGGACCCATAACATTAAAGAAATAAAGGAATAGTTCAATTGTTTAGCCATCAGGGCCATGACTTTTATCTTTGCCGAATTGTTTTAAAAACTCTTTAACCTCCTCAAGAGTGACAAGGCCTCCAATATAATTGGCAGTTCAAGCAATCAACAATGAAAGTTAACTCACATCAGTGCTCAACATTTTGTTGGGATTTTCCTATTGGCAAAGATCAGTTATATACCTCTCTTCAAAACCAATGGGTGCAAAGTTGTCAACATTATGCCATGACCCTCCAATGTGGAATTTAAACAGTTAAAGGAGAAAATTAATCAGCTTTAGGAAGAAATTGTCTCGTTGCGCCATAATCAATTGGTGTCTAATTTGACCATTGTTGTGGATGATCTAAGTGGATATTGGTGGCCACCTGCCTATTCCACCTAGACCTCCAATTAGTTTCATCTGTTTTCTTGTTTATTTCAACATTTACTATTTTTAGCAATTTTTCGGGTCTTGAACTTCCGAAGCAATTTTGACCCCCTAATTTATTTTTTTTTATTTTTTATTTTTCTATTTTTTTTAGTTCTGTTGCAAAGTAATGTCTACCGCAAATCTTGTAGTACTCAGAGAGACCTTTCCAACAAGGTATCGTACGTGCCAAATAGATATAATATGACCAAGTTATGACCATGAGAAGTTGGCTGCCCAACTAACCCCAACGAGGCCCACAAACTCTTGGTGTTACATCCCTAGGGTTAGGGTTTTGGTTGTTTAGGGTTTTATCTTATTGCTCAATAATAAATAGGCCTTTGAGCCTCATTATAACACAGTTCAGAGGCATGTAGCTACCGCATCTCTTCTTAGAGATAAGCAGCCATCGCCCGAGCTAGTTTATTTCCATTTTGTTTGTAAGCATAGTTCAATATTTTTCTATTAATGAGATGAAGTGTTTTTTAGCTGCGTCTCTATATTTATGATTACATTGTAATTTGTTGCGTTCTTCATTAAGTTTGGATCAGTGGACCTATTAGTTGAACATAGAACCTTAATACACATAAATGATGATGAGCTCTCTAGTCTTCGCTAACAAATTAAAGGCATTCAGTTTCTTATTGAGATGTGAACCTCAAATCCATCTTCCTCCAGTGATGACATTAGTATAGCTACACAAAATTTACCTTATCTTGATGTAACAATGTTCCCCCCAAAAGGGGGAATCAAGGTTGGGTAATGACATTCCTCTTTGAGATACCTAACATGTTAGTCTACTCATGTTGTCAAATTCTGTATGTTTTTTTGGTATGTACATGCATATAGGAATAGTAGCTTGGACATAAAAGAACTCAAAACATTTGGCATAGTGGGCATTCCAAAGGTAGATAAGGGATATAAATCAACAAATGGAATTTACCCATATTTTGATGTATTTGTTGCATCCACACACATTTTTAGCTCCAATTTTGTATAGACAAAATGAGACTTAAATTACTCTTATCTCAAAACTCTATATGAGATATAAATATCACAATATTTTAGTTCAAAAATATCTTCAACCATTGTATTTTTATGATATAGGTTTATCTAAATGTTTGTAGAATGTCGATATATCAATAATGTTAAGTTGAAGCATAATAGTAAGCTTTTATTTCCAGGGCTATTGAGAAAGTATTCATGTACACCATATTTTCACATTTTCCCATCTCGCTTTTCTCTCATAGATCGCTATGAAGGAAAATCCTACAAATTCATTCTCAATTTCCGCAATTCCCTTATGGCATCTCTATCAAGAAGACCAAACAATGTCATCTTCTTTGTACATATTAACATGCGAGATTCCTTAGTTTAAAATTATAGAATTTGAAATAGTAAAAATCAAAATTTTATGTGCTGCATGATTATCATTTGAAGCACTTAATTTCATATATCCAATTTTGTAGGATAAGATGATATATATATTATTCTATCTCAAAAAATGATATTATTTTTAATTTCATATGCCTAATGTATAATGTATAGACAAGATGAGACATCTCTCTCTCTCTCTCTCTCTCTCTCTCTCTCTCTCTCTCTATATATATATATATATATATATTTCATTTCATATTTTAATTTAGTATATACAAAATTAACTACATTATTTTATTTAGAAAAAAACTACATTATTTTTATATATTCTAGAATTTCAATTCTTATTTCTTAAAACTTTACAAAATTAGTAATCAATTTATTTTAAACTAACATTAAAATATACAAGTTTCAAAATTACTATTTTCAATTAATTTAATATTTCAAAAATATATTTCAAAATTATTATTTTCAATTGATTTAATATTTCAAAAATATATGTTATTTTTCCATCTAAAAAACATGTCAAACCAAAAACATAAAATTGAGAATTTACAATCTCCTAAAAAAATCATTTAAATACTAAATCCCCTGAACAATAATTTAAAGACTAAATCTAATTGATTAGTATTAAGTCTTCTCACATATAATATCTATACATAAAATAATTTATTTCACAATTAGTAAGTTAAATCTTTATACATAATATAATTTATTACTTATTATTTCACAATTAGTAAACTAAATCTTTATACATAATATAATTTATTTCACAATTAGTAAGCTGAATCTTTTCAAATATATTATGTATACATAATATAATTAATTTCACATCAGTAAGGTATTTTTATTTATTCCATAAAAAAAAGAGTCTGCATATATTTTCATATATATTATTTATGTGAATTTCTTCAACTAACCGTGTAAAAATATTTCCATAATAAAAAACATTTAAAACAAACCCAATTATATGAATTTCCATATTAAGAAACTATAGAAAAGCTAAATTTTAATCTATTTTCTTAAAAAAATAAAATTACAAAGTGAAATTTTCTTCCTAAAATATTTTTGATGAAGTTTAAAATCATATTCATTTCCTTGTATAACCATAAATTTATATTTCTTTTATAAAATATATTTCATAAAGTAATAATAAATCCTAATTTAGGTAAACAATAATAAAGTGTCAATCATCCTTTATGGGTGACCATCCAAAGTTTCCAAATCTTAAATCACATTCAAAACTTTGTTTAATTTATTAACAAGTTCATTTCATTATAAATCAACAATAACTCTGTTTAATTTATTAACAAGTTCATTTCATTATAAATCCACCATAAATAAAATTACAACTAGATGACTCTCCCTTTCAACACGAATGTGTTACACAACTTCCATCTGAAATTTAATTGAAAAAACCTAAACGAAGCTTAATGCTTCGCTTACCATTTGAACAATACACATGATTGCATACATGTTTTTATGATTCATATTACAAATAAGAAAAATAATGGAATGCCATAATACCAATATGGTTTTATGATTCATATTACAAATAAGAAAAATAATGGAATGCCATAACACCAATATTGTAAGGCCTTCGAGCCGCGGTGCGACGGGCGCCAGGCAAGGTCGTGCACGCGGGCGCGGGCGGGCGCGCAGGCGCGCCGAACGATGGAAGTGCAACGGAGTGTGAATGACGATGCGACAATGTTGCGACACTTCTACGGAGGATTGTGACGATACATGCGATGATGTGCGAAACACTTATGCGACTAAGTGTTGGAGCGCACCATATATATGCGATGTAAAGAATGTATGCAAGCTGACTTGTGAATGAAGACATGTGGGCGTGTGATGATGACTTGTGGGGTCAGCCATGGGGCTGCACACCCTTAAAACATACGCAAGGATTGGTATAAGTAAAGGAGCATGAGGCTCATTTTAACACCAACGAATTCGAACATCACTTCTACGCATAAACCAGAGGTAAATCTGCGCAAGAGGGGTAAAGGACTGCGCATATCTCATGCGTAGGTTATCTAAGTGCAGATTTGGAGTTTCTTATGCCGGTTGAAGCATAGGCAAGCGTGCCGAGGTTCAGGTTGTATTTGCAGGACTTGGTAGAGAGGATAAGTGGCTCGGGTGAGCACTTCTCTTTGTGCAAGGGTGCACATGATTGTAAAAGGTTGTTCTATGCCTTGGTTGTAAAATATTCTAAGTATAGACTTGGAGTTTTGCCAAGTATACTTGATGATTGTATTATTGAAAAACTGATATAATATATTGTCGGGCAGACTCACATTACGGGGAGTTGCCCCTCCCCTTTATACTTGTTGCAATTGTTGTTGTTCTCGGTATAATTGCATGATGATAATGAATGAGTATGGGCTTCATTAAGTATAAAGGATAATTGCTTTTACTTAGTTGTGAAACACAAGCTAAGTATGTTAATGTGGAAGTAGGCGTAGTCCACGAATGTTAGTATTGGTGAAAAGAACGCGTTCGGTGGTGCCGCACCTTGCTACAAGCGGTTGGAAGACTACCGCAGGTGTAGGGGCGTGACAAATATGGTTTTATGATTCATATTATAATAAAATTAATGGAATGCCATAATTCCAATCATTTTTAGAATCTGGTCACTGCCTATGATTGGCAATGACCATAAATAATATACAACTTCTGCAAAATTGTGTGTACCAGTCAAAGTATATGGAGTCTGCAATGTTTACGTGTGTTATGGAGTCTGTATTGGCATGAATCATTATTTGTGAAAATAAAAACCAGAATATAAAACCTTTGAATATCATATGTATGGCATTGAATGATGCAGAGCAAATGCTTTTTTTTTAAAATGTTATAATGAAAGAAGTTTATTTCAAACTTTGAGACCATGCAAATGTTTTTTCAAAATGTTATAACAAAAGTAATTTATTTTGAAATTTGAGACAAAGGAATCACCAGGGTAATTCCCACAAATCTCTGGGAAATAATTTCCTACATACTCTTGCACATTGCTTTCAACAAACACGTGTCATAGTTGTTCCCAGTTACAGAGAAACCCAATGAAGCAATCAACTTCTCTGGACTTCCAGTGTCCCCAAACGGAGCATTTGGTTTGTATGTAAGGTGGATTAAAGGAAAGGTAATTTACCTCAAAGGTTCCTTGCTTTTCATCTTCGGAACTTTCCCATTACTTGTCCTATAGTATGTTAGGAACTAGTACTTCTTTCAGACAGGAGGAAGAAACAGAAAAATGGCTAGCCTGCCAAAGAACAAGGAGGAAGAAGAGCGTTATATAGTTAGCCAGCCAAAGATCAAATCGTGAGTTAATGGAATCGATCCCTAAAACACATACAACAGAGGAAAACCGCAACATTGCCAGAGTTATCTATACCTGTATTCAGCTTTATAGGTCATAACAAGCACCTTTATGAACAAAAATTGCAAGAATTTTGCATTTTATTGAAAATTTGTAGCTAAATATAAATTCCTTCACGGAAAATAACCTTATAAGCTTATGGAGAATCAAGGTCCAAGTCACGCAGTTCTTCCCTTGGAGTCTGTAATCTCCATTTCAATGCATTTACATGCTTTCTTCTTGTCTCTGTTGGGACTTCAAAAAAAATTGTCCGTAATATGCAAATAAGCAATTCAAAATATAAATTTGCACAATTTTGCATTTTATTGAAAATTTGCAGCTAAATGTAAATTCCTGCACGGAAAATAAACTTATAAGCTTATGGAGAATCAAGGTCCAAGTCACACAGTTCTTCCCTTAGATTCTGTAATCTACATTTCAATGCATCTACATGCTTTCTTCTTGTCTCTGTTGGGACTTCAAAAAACACTGATCATAATATGTAAATAAGCAGTTCAAAATATACCAACAAACTTCAACAGAGAGGGAAAAGAGAAGCCATACCTGAAAACTTGAATGAATGCAAGTTTCAGAGATTATAGGTGTCTTCGCTGAACTGGATCTTGGTGCTCTTGTAGCTATTCGGCTGCACAAGAAAAGATCTTGGTGCTCCTATAGTTGTTCGAATTCACAAGGAAAGAGTTGTTCTGCTTCACGATCTCCCATAATACCTACCCTGGTGCGGCTTTCATACTCTGTGCAGCTATACAAGGTAAAACCCTATCTATATCTCTCAACAAATAGGAAAAAAAATGGAAACGGGGAAAGTATAAAATGTATTGAATGAAAATGGAGAAAACATGATGCGGTGCTCTGCTATGCCTCAGCGTCGTGCCAATGAATCCTTGCTGGTGCTTCTCGGCTGGACTTGTGAGTATCAATTACGGAGGGAAAACAAAACATGGTGTCATTGAAGTCTTGATCATTGAATTTCTCAGCAGGAGCATGATTTTTTTTGCCTCACAACCGATACTGAAATCCTCTGCCCAAAGCTTTAATTGACAAGAAAATAATAATATGAACATGGGCACAGAATCAGCGATGACGGTCTAGCTATCAGTAGAAAATCAACGATACGAAATACAGGCTGTCAAGTTCCTTGAATGAATTTATACCCAAATTTCAGAGATGTTGCGACCCCATCGGATGAGTAAGGTAGTTAAAGAATTTTGCTCGAAAACTCAGTAGAAGCGATTGGTGTATTTAACCAAATATTGGTCCTGTTTTCATCCAGAAAAATACAGAGCAATACTAATTTATAAAGAAAATTACATTTCTAACCCAAAAAAAACCACCCTCATATCAGCACTTGCTGCTTAATCGGCAGCAGAGGGCTTATTCAATTTCTTGGCCGAAGCCCTTATCTCTACGATCCATTTTCCACAAAACCTCATATCACCACTCTGTTCAATCGGCAGCAGAGGGCTTGTTCAATTTCTTGGCCTAATCCCTTGTCTCTCCAATCCATTTTCATCACCTGTGGCCTTATTTCCGCAATCCCTTTTCAGATCAGACCACCCTTTTGGGGAGGGGGGATTTAGTCTTAACAGAGGATTAACCAAAGAAGTTGTGCTCTACTTCATCGATCTCGTACCACTTAGCTTTCTAAGCAAACTACCATAATAAATTTTGCTTACCTTTGTGAGTTTATCTAATGGAGTCTCCCTTCGAACTCGATCCGAGCATTCGACCATTCGTCTTCCATGGCTGGCAACGCCATTTCAAATTTGAATTTTATTCGCCCACACACAACCTCATGTATGCTCCATGCCATAACCTCCAAACGCATGTCATACTATCAACGCAATTTCTAGGATCTATCATGCGCATGGTGGATCATGTGGCATCGACATAATCATGTGCATGGTGGATCATGTGGCATTGACATAAGCCATGGTTAATCAGAATCTGTTAGCCGGAGAAATGATGCACACAGGTTGACAACCAAAGCCGATGTTAGAACCCGTCTCCCAAGACTGTCCTTAGAGTCTCTTAATGGAGCTATAAAGGTGGAAATAGCTCTTGCCCGCAATAACAATCTCATTCCCCTTCGGCGTTACGGAAATTGGAGAAATGAAATTATGAAGAACGTTTTGGAACGATCGCGCGATGCTTTCGTCCACTGTCACACCGTCACTGTAATTTATATCGAAGATTTTATAAGCCTTTTTTCTAAAGCTTCAATTTTTTCAGCTACTTTGGACATTCAAGGCCTTAGCCATCATCACTCACATTATGAATATTTGATGTAGATCCTACTCTGAGTCACTTTCTAGGCATCCAACCTTATTAACATGGTCCTCAACATCTAGGTAATTTGATTTGCAACTCCTCTATATTATTGAGGAGTCTATGTTGGTATTTATACCATTATTTTATGTGTTATATTTTTCTACTAATACAATTTCTCTTCTCATAGTTTTACCTAGCAACTTCTTTTTGCTAGAACTATTTTCTTTCCATAAGAATTCAATCCAACAAGCTCTTGTTGTTGATTGTTCTTCTTTTTTTGCATGCATAAATCAAGACCCGCTTCAACACTAAAGTGATGCAACACAGTATGGTCACAAATCTAATTTCTAAAAGCACACAAAAATTGAAATAGAAGGATGCAACATGAAATTATAGAACAAAGTTACCGATCAAATGACTCAAAAGGAGAATTCTAGCCAAAAAAAAACCTCAAAAAACATGAAATGAACGAAAAGTGTTGATGCTGAATAACGTATTTTTTTCGAAGTAAATTTTCTGTTGGAAATACTGAGAGGGGGGATGAATCAGTATTTATTTTCAATTGTTATTATTATTTTTTGTTAAATCATTTATATTTATAACACAGAAATAAATAACATGAATGAATGCTTTTATTAATATAATCTTTGCAATAAATCAAGTACAATGTATATATAGCTTCAACTAGTTGCCAAGCACCAACTTGGGCTTTTTGTGAGGCACCAACCCTGTCTTGTCAAGGAACCAAACTTGGATTTAGGAGCACCAACTCCCAGGACACCAATCCTTCCAGTTCTGAGGCACCAACCCCAAGGGCTCCAACCCTCTACTGTAAATTGTCTGGATCTGTTTGGTAGTAATTCTATGCTCCCAACCCTGCTGGACCTATGGCTTACTTCTGTCTGCCTACTTCTTCCACGTCTACCAGACCTTCGGCTTCCTCTGTTTCTTATAGTTTTACCAACCTGTAAACTTTCCTTGTTCTCTGTTATATATGCCTGATACCCCTTACCTTTGGCTTCCTTTTCACTCGCTTGATCTTTCGGCTTCCTCTGCGCTCACTCTTCGAATTCCTTTGTCTCTTCGAATTCACCAATACTCAAAGGACACGTTCATTCGAAAGGACGCCAAATTACAAAAGGGTTGCATATTAAAAAACCATATTGGAGATCCCACGTGCCACGTGATTCCTTTAATCGCAATTGCAGCTTCTGGAGGTATTTTACAAGTCGTGCCAATAACATACTCTGTCCTCCGATATCAACATCATCGATCTTCATATATCAATATAGTTAAAATAAAACATATAATGGGTGGTCCCACCAGCCACATCATTACCTTAATCGCAATCGCAGCTTTTAAGAGGTTCGCAAATAACACAGTAATTTCGCTACTGCTGATGGAGCGGATGTGATGCAATCTTAAGCAATAGTTAATAAACCCGTCGGGTCCATAACCTTATCCCAATCGACGGCTTTTCATTGTTACATCTCTTCAAGACTTGCGATATGCGATAGATGCGATATTTCTTTAGGACGTATTATAATTGTGTAGCGGGTATGCATACTTATGTTGCATCGGGGTTTTAATGTGACAATAGCTTTTAAAAAACTTGCGATGTGGCAGATGCGATGTTGTATTACAACGTATTGTAATGGTCTCGTGGGTCTGTATATATATATCGCAATCGTAGATTTCAAGTGGCATTCCTTTTTAATACATGACTTCCAATGCGGATGTGATATAACATTGAATCATGTTGTAATGGTGTAACGGGTCCACAATAATATAATGAGTCCATGCGGATGTGATATTACAATAGGGTGGTTTATAATGGAGCGATTAGGTCCGCGCCTTATCACAAACGACGGTTTGCGGGACTTCACGAGTGCGGGACTTGAGTCATACTTTCCTACCCCCATTCTTTTGACAACTATTGTTCTTGTTGGCGCTTTCCTCGCTGTGTGTTCCTCTTTGCTCCTTCTGATGAATTCTTCCTCTTTGCAGGACTTCACGAGTGTGGGACTTGAGTCATACTTTCCTACCCCTACTCTTCCGATTGCTATTGTTCCTGTTGTCTCTTTCTGATATTTCATGCGATATCTATCATATGGCTCTTACTCTTGAGCATATGTGATATTTTAATAAGAACAATTTGTAATAGACTCTTACTCATGGCTTGGCTTTCCTGTGGCTTCGCTCCTTGGCTTCATATATAGAATATTGCCATATTAACATCAATGACAATCTAGATCAACATTTTCAATATTTTTTAAAAGTAGCAATAAAAACCAATTTTTTTACAAAGGACACCCTGAAAACAAAAAGTGTTGTTTTTGGTAAATTTTCAACATTTTTAAATAATGACGTGAAATATAAAATATCATGACTCCAAAACTCTTATTAAAAAATGTTGAAAATTTACCCTAAAAAGACGTTATTCCAACGTCAACACTTTTCGTTTTTTGGTGTTGAGGTAATAGTTCTCGCTTCATTGGTAACTTTGTTCTATAATTTCCTTTTTTTTTGTAAACCCAACTAAGACTTAGATTCGTGGGTAGTTTTAATATCTTGAAGAGATAATTTGGCTCAAAGTTTATACTTTCTTAAGTGCACTTTGTGCATTGTTTGTAAATGCTCTAATTTTTAATTAATGTTTTGCTAAGCTGCCCATTGTATGTTTGCTTTATTTGCATGTTGCATCCTTCCATTTCAATTTTTTTGTGCTTTAAGAAATTAGATTTGTGACCATACTGTGTTGCATCACATTGGTGTTGAAGCGGGTCTTGATTTATAAATGTAAGAGAGAAGAACAATCTCAACAACGAGAGCTTTTTGGGTAGAATTCTTATCGAAAGAAAATAGTTCTAGCAAAAGGAAGTTGTTAGGTAGATTTATGGGAAGAGAAATTGTATTGGTAAAGAACAATATAGCACACAAAAGAAGGGTAGAAATACCAGCATACGCTGATGAATAATATAGAAGAGTTGCAAATCAAATTACCTGGATGTTGAAGGCCATGTTAATGAAGATAGATACTTAGGAAGTAACTCAAAGAAAAAGATCTGGAACAGATATTCATAATATGAGTGACAATGCCTAGCGCTTTAACAAAGCAATTGAAAATTTTGAAGTTCTAAAAGAGAGACTTATAAAGTGTTTGATATAAACGAGAATTAGATCAAAGATAAAAATTACTAGCTACTTAGTGAGCATAAACCTAAGAAGTGAGAAGTCATTCGGTGGGCTAGGAAGATAGATAAATTATTTGATTTAAACTCATTGAAACCCCAAGAAGTGAAGCATGCACACACCAAGCTAAACGGGAATGCATATATGTGGTGGTAAAGTTTGAAATTAGAAAAACCAAGAAAATGAAAAAACAAAATTAGATCATGGGACAAGATGCTTGTCTAGCTAAAAAATAAATTTATTGCAATGGATTACACTAATGCATATATGTGGTGGTAAAATTTGAAATTAGAAAAACCAAGAAAGAGAAAAAACAAAATTAGATCATGGGACAAGATGCTTGTCTAGATAAAAAATAAATTTATTGCAATGGATTACACTTTAAACATCTTTATGAAGCTGTTGCAAAATCTAAGAGAAGAATATATAAGAATGAAAAAATACATTTCAATTTTTAATCATTACATTAGTTCTCCATTATATTTGAGCAAAGTTGTGAGGGTGATTAGGTTGTTACAAGGTACATAAATGGTCGCTGATATGGTGAGTAATTACGATATAAATACTTTATATCAATGAGAAAGGAACATTTTCAAATTCAGATGAGTACAGGGTAGCTTTAACCCTGGTTCACAATATGGAGCCGAAATCTCTAAGATCTCTGAGAATCAACAGGGATCTTACAGGTCATCATGTTCTTAAATTCAAGAAAGTCCAATAGCCCGTTGGAGTCCGAATCATATGTAAATATCATCTTCTGGCAGTTTTCTAGATTTTCCCCTTCCTTGAATCCCAGATTACAGAGCACCCGCTGAAGCTCGGCGGAGGATATGAAGCCGTCGTTATTGATATCATAGACCTTGAAAGCCTCCATCAAATCCTCACACCCATCGCCATTGCCCAATTCATCTTCTGATCTGGTATCGTCCAGAAGAAAGTGACAGAGCCCAACAAATTCATCAAATGTTAAGCTACCGTCTTCGCTCTGAGACATTTGTGCAACGACACATTTTAAGTCTTCTTCTGAAATATCGATTCCGATTCGACACAGGAAACGATTCATTTCATTTACAGTCAGCCAGCCATCGCAATTTTCATCGATCGTTTCATATAGTCTGCGAATTTCGTCGATATCAATAGAAAGCGCCATTAATGCTGTAAATTATTGGGAGCAGCTATTGCGAGAAGTAATGAAAAATGCAATGCCAGATTTCCCAATATATAGGAGAAAATTGAGTAAATGAAATTATGAAGAAGCTTCTGGAAATTATGACGAAGCTTCTAGACGGATCGCGCGCCGTCGGAGATCAAAATAGACTCACTTGACGGTTTTCACACATTTTTGACATGTTTTCACAATTTCTTAAAAGCACGATCTTGTAAAATTTCAAACTGTATTTTGACAGGCAAATCACCCCATGACAAGCAATTTGCCCGTCAAATTCCATCCCGGTCTAACCAACCGCCATCCCGGTCTAACCAACCGTGTGGAATGGGGACGGTGAGAAGAATGAAGATCCTGGGAAACATAGCAACGGAAGTTACCCAGAAGTCAGCGACTCTGCAGGAGGATGGCCGCTGGTGGAGCCCAAGAGAGTAAAGGAAAAACGGATGGATCCCAAACGTCAGCAACTCCACGCAGGCATGCACGCTTCGACCATGCGTTCGCGCAGACATGTGCGCGATAACAATCTCATTCTGCTTCTAGTGATCATTGACGACGTCAGGAAAATTGGAGAAATGAAATTATGAAGAACATTCCGGATCGATGCGCACTGCTTTCGCCCACTGTCTCGCCGTCGCAACAACAGGTCCATATAACCGTGTCGAATGGAGATGGTGAGAACAGTGATGGAAGTCAGTGCCTCACCACTTTGCTCAAATCTAATGGAGCACAAATGTAATAATTAACTGTATTCTTTCATTCTTATATATTTTTAATGGAATAATGAAATGTATACTTTCATTTTTATATATTTTTTTCTTGAATTTTAGAGCTTCATAAAGATGTTTAAACTAACTTTAAAGTGTAATCCATTGCAATGAATTTACCCTTTATCTTAGCAAGCATCCTGTCCCAGGATCTAATTTGATGTTGTTGTCCCATGATATAATTTTGTCCTTTTTCTTTCTTTGTTTATCCAATTTCAAATTGTACCATCCTTTTAGCTCGGTGCATGCATGCTCACTCTCTTGGGGTAATCCACATAATGAATGAGTTTTTCTCTTCTGGGGTTGCTAATTATTTTAAATCAAATATTTTCATCATCTTCTTCAATTCACATAATGAATGAGCTTTTCTAGTATATGTATTTTCTTGTAGCTCGGAGCATGCATGCTCGCTCTTTTGGGTTGCTAATTATTTTAAATAAAATAATTTCATCATCTTCTTTAATCCATATAATGAATGAGTTTTTCTTGTATATGTATTTCTTTTTAGCTCGGTGCATGCATGCTCACTCTCTTGGATTGCTAATTAATTTAAATCAAATAATTTCTTCATCTTCTTCAATCCACATAATGAATGAGATTTTCTAGGTTTATGCTCCCTAAGTAAGTAAGTAGTGATTTTTATTTTTGATATAACTCTCATTTATATCAAATATTTTATAAGCTTTTTTTAAAAGCTTCAATTTTTTCAACTACTTTGGAAATTCAAAGCTTTAGCTATCATCACTCATATTATGAATATTTATTGTAGATATTACTCTTTGAGTCACTTCCTAGGCATCCATCCTTATTAACATGGCTTTCAATATCTAAATAATTTGATTTACAACTCCTCTATATTATTCATCCGCCTATGCTTGTATTTTTGTTTTGTGCTATATTGTTCTTTACCAATACAATTTCTCTTCCCATAGCTCTACCTAACAACTTCCCTTTGCTAGAACTATTTTCTTTCCATAAGAATTCTACCCAACAAGCTCTCTTTCTTGAGGTTGTTCTTCTCTTTTCCCTGCATAAATCAAGACCTGCTTCAACACCAAAGTGATGCAACTCAGTATGGTCAAAATCCAATTTCTAAAAGCACACAAAAATTGAAATGGAAGGATGCAACATGAAATTATAGAACAAAGTTACCGATCAAACCAAAACTATTACCTCAAAATGAGAACTTAGCCAAAAAAAACCTCAAAAAACATGAAAAAACAAGGTGAAAACGAAATGTGTTATGCTGCAATAATTTTATTTTTTATTTTTTTTATTTTATTTTATTTTATTTTTTTATTTTTATCTTTTTTCCAAGTAAATTTTCACATTTTTTTACAAAAGGTACCTTGAAAACGAAAAGTGCTGATTCTGGAATAACATCTAAATTTTCAACATTTTTTTAATTCGAAAAACTTGATTAAAAATGTTGAAAATTTATTCTGAAGCATCAACACTTTTTGTTTTCAAGGTGTCTTTTCACAAAAAAAAATATTTTTTTCTGCCATTTTTAAAAAATGTTGAAAATTTACTTTAAAAAAAGAAGTTATTTGAACATCAACACTTTTCTTTTTCAACCTCTTTTTTCATGTTTTTTTGCTAGAGTTATTGTTTTGAGGTAATAGTTCTCGTTTGATCAGTAACTTTGTTCTATAATTTCTTTTTTCTTTTGTAAACCGAACCCAGACTTAGATTAGTGGGTAGTTTCGTTTTCAACCTCTTTTTTCATGCTTCTTTGGGTTTTTTTGATAGAGTTCTTGTTTGGAGGTAATAGTTCTCATTTGATCAGTAACTTTGTTCTATAATTTCCTTTTTCTTTTGTAAACTGAACTGAGACTTAGATTCATGGGTAATTTTAATATTTTGAAGAGATAATTTGGGTCAAAGTTTATATTTTATTAAGTGCACTTTGTGCATTGTTTGCAAACGCTTTAAATTTTTAATTAATGCTTTGTTTAGCCACCCATTGTATGTTTGCTTTATTTCCATGTTGCATCCTTCCATTTCAATTTTTGTGTGCTTTTAGAAATTAGATTTGTGACCCTAATGTGTTGCATCACTTTGGTGTTGAAGTGGGTCATGATTTATGCATGCAAGAGAGAAGAACAATCTCAACAATGGGAGCTTGTTAGGTAGAATTCTTATAGAGTGTTGAAGCAGGTCTTGATTTTGTTGGGTAGAATTCTTATAGAGTGTTGAAGTGGGTCTTGATTTATGCATGCAAGAAAAAAGAACAATCTCAACAACTAGAGCTTGTTGGGTAGAATTATTATAAAGAAAATAGTTCTAGTAAAAAAAGTTGTTAATTAAATCTAGAAGAAAAGAAATTATATTAGTAAAGAACAATATAACACACAAACAAAAGAACAATCTCAACAACTAGAGGTTGTTGGGTAGAATTATTATAAAGAAAATAGTTCTAGTAAAAAAAGTTGTTAATTAAATCTAGAAGAAAAGAAATTATATTAGTAAAGAACAATATAACACACAAACAAAAGAGTTGAAATATCATCATAAACTCATGAATAATATAAAAGAGTTGCAAATCAAATTACCTAAATATTGAAGACTAAGAGCCATGTTAATGAAGATAGATACCTTACAAGTAACTCAAATAAAGAGATATAGAATAAATATTCTTAATGTGAGTGATGATGGCTAGCGCTTTGATTGTCAACGAAGCAATTGGAAAATTTGAAACTCTAAAAAAGAGGATTATAAAGTTTTTGATATAAACGAGGGTTAGACTAAAGATAGAAATCACTACAGACTTAGTGAGATTAAACCTAGAAGAAGTCAGAAGTCATTCGGTGAGTTATGGAGATAGAGAAATTATTCAATCTAAACTAATTGAAATCCCTAGAAGTGAAGCATGCACGCACCAAGCTAAACGGGAATGCAAAAGACAAAATTAGATCATGCGACAAGATGCTTGTCTAGCTTAAAAAAAAAATTATTGCCATCGATTACACTTTAAACATCTTTATGAAGTTGTTGCAAAATATATAAGAATGAAAGAATACATTTAAATTTATAATCATTACATTAGTTCTCCATTATATTTGAGCAAAGTGATGAGGGTGATTAGGTTGTTACTAGGTATGGTCCCCGCTATGTTATGCAAGATGAGTGAGTAATTAAGATATAAATACTTTTTATTTTATTTTTTAAAGGGAGGGGCTAGTTCCTATGGGGTCCTCTTTTTTTTGTACATATATACGTGTCAGACAAGCTGACATCCGTCACATCTCCAAATATTCACATTACAATCTCATTGAAACTTTTATATGCTGCTGCGCAGCGTTACAAATCAGTACACGATCTCTGGTGGGATGCGTGGCAGCCGACTGCCCCAACCATTGATCCATACACTCGTGTGCAATGAAGATATAAATACTTTATATCAATGAGAAGGAACATTTTCAAATTCAGATGAGTACATGGTAGCGTTAACCCTCATTCACAATATGGAGCCGAAATCTCTAAGATCTCTGAGGATCAACATGGATCTTACAAGTCATCATGTTCTTGAATTCAAGAAATTCCAATAGCCCGTTGGAGTCCGAATCATATGTACATATCATCTTCTGGCAGTTTTCTAGATTTTCCCCTTCCATGAATCCCAGATTACAGAGCACCCGTTGAAGCTCGGCGGAGGATATGAAGCCATCGTTATTGATATCATAGACCTTGAAAGCCTCCATCAAATCCTCATACCCATCCCCATTGCCCAGTTCATCTTCTGATCTGGTATCGTCGAGACGAAAGTGACAGAGCCCAACAAATTCATCAAATGTTAAGCTACCGTCTCCGCTCTGAGACATTGGAGCAACAACACATTTTAACTCTTCTTCTGAAATATCGATCCCGATCCGATTCAGGGAGAGATTCATTTCAGTTACAGTCAGCCTGCCGTCGCAATTTTCATCTATCGTTTCATACACTTTGCGAAGTTCATCAATGTCAATACAAAGCGACATTAATGCTGTAAATTATTCGGAGCAGGTATTGCGAGAAGTAATGAAAGAGGCATTGCAGGTTTCCAAATATATAGGAGAAAACTGATCATTATTTCATAGGCGATATCGGCTCCTGGGCTCTCTTTCGAGGTACCCTGGGAGCAATAACAATCTCATTCCGCTTCTGGTCACCATTGACGGCGTTAGGAAAATTAGATAAATGAAATTATGAAGAACCTTCTATATGATCGCCCTCTGTTGCTCTCACCCATTGTTTCGCCGTCGGAATAAACGGATGTTGGGCTCTGACTGTCTACCCAACCGTGTGGAATGGAGACGGTGAGACGAAAGAAGATTCTGGGAAACACAGTAATGGAAGTCACGCACAAGTCAGCGGCTCTACACGAGGATGGACGCTGCTGGACCCTAAGAGGATAAAGGAAACAACGGATTGGCTCTGCATGAGGATGGACGCTGCTGGAGCCTAAGAGGATAAAGGAAACAACGGATGGATCCCAAACGTCAGCAACCCCACGTAGGCATGCACGCTTCGTGGATCCAAGACCAGGCGTTCGTGCGGACATGTCGGGACTCGGGAGTATTATCATAATGCAATCTAAATATTGCGGTAGTGTATTTTTTTATTTTTATTTATTTATTATTTTTTTTTTTAACGTAGCCTTACGATTATGTTTTTTTGTATCGAAATTTATTTGACATGGGATTTTGTAAATCCAAGTAAAAGATAATTTTAGGGGTTTTTGGAGTTTTTGACGGTGCTGAATCCATTTCCACCACCAAAAACATGATTCAAACATTGTCTCTACAAGATTTTTTGAAAATTTTTTGCCTGCCACTTTTCGTTGTCTGGGCAATTCCTCTGCCTTTATGAATTCTCCATAATTTAAGTGTTTTAGAGGTTTTTTTACATCACTAATTTTGATTGTTAAATTTATTTAATCTCTGAATTGAGGTTTCCGTGATCCATAAGTATAACGCAGAGAATTTTTTGGTAATAACCACACCCAGAGGGTTTGGTCGACCTGTTTCGAATGTGGTTATTACTGGACGATTCTATCATTATAATTATGGATCACAAAGGCTTAAATTGAGAAATTACTACCCATTGTGATTAAGGTTCATGATGATGAACCACATTGGTTGGTTCCCATCTAGATGTGTGGTTATTACCAAAAAATTCTCAACATTGACTTTATTTAAATTAAGTGATTTAGATATATAAAATATTTTTAAAATTTTTCTATATTCAAAAATAAATTTTAAATAATAAAAAAATTAACAATTTTATAAGAATTATATCACTAAATTTAAAAGTCGTAGTCTAACTAGCTGGATGAATTGCCCGAAAAGTTATGGAAATTCCGATCATATTTAGAGAAAATCCGGTAAGGATTTTTGTAAATCCAAGTTATAGTTCTTAAACTTCAACTTTTTTAGGTGTCCTAGATGTTTTTGATGGTGATGAATCATTTTCCACCATCAAAAACACGATTCAAAGACTGTGTCTACAAGATTTTTTTGAAAATTTTTGCCCGAATTCTGGCCACTTTTGACCATCCAGGCAATTCCTCCGCCTCGTTAGACAACTCCAATTTAAAAGGGAAACAAATGTTAATTAAACTTTATATCACTCTATATTTGATTTTCAATAGAAAATGTTTTTATTTTATATATATATATATATATATATATATATATATATATTATATATTTATTTTTTTTCATAGAAAGAAAAAATAACACTTTATCTTTTTGTACTTAGCATACAATTTGACATATGACATTCTTAGTGATAGTAGTGCCTTTGACTCCATATTACAAGATTAGCTTGTTCCATTTAAGTTTGGTTCTTATAACATTGTTATAAAATAAGGGAAATATAACATCTTTTTGTATGTTAAAATAAGGGGAGTATTAAGGGTCAGACTATTGGGTTTATATAATACTTTTATTTATAATTTGGAGGAAATGTGGTTAAACTAGTGAAATTATAATAATGAGAAAATGATAAATTGGGGTTGAAAAGTTTACTATGGGCTTGACAAAAATTGTAAATAACAATCTTTGAATATGAGATTAAAAAAACTCATCTTTGAGACTAACTACTCTTATTAATTTATATGGATGTGAGGTTTGGAGATGCAATATCTCTAGAGAGTCATGGACAAAGTTCAAGTAAATCCAAAATAATTTTATAGTCTATAATCTCAAAAAAAATGCACCCTACCCCATCCTCATAGAAGTAGAGCATGCCTCTGACTATTAAAAATTACTTTAAAGTGAGATGTTATCAAACTCATTTTTTGTTTGACAAGCAGCTACAATTAATATAGATCCATCTTAACTCTATGTCTATCATCCACTAAGGAATCCCTCAAGGTGAAATCAAGTATTTTCAATTTAAATTTGTTTGATAAATAACTACAACCAATATAAATCAACCCTAACTCCATATCTATCATCCACTAAGGAATCCTTTGAGGTGAAATCAAGTATTTTCAATTTAAAAAGGTTTTCACCTTAAGAGATTTGATTCCCTTGGCACATGATAGATCCAAAATTAAGATGAATCTATATTGGTATATAATGTAGTAATTATAAATGTAAGGGCATAGCTCAAAGAAAAAACATTATTCAACAATAGAGTTATAAGACATTTCAAAAGATACAAATTAAATTTAGCCAACATTTTTAATAAGAGTAATAATTTATTCTTGTCTTTGCTAAGGTGGATGGATTGATGTTACCATGGAAGGGTTCTATCCTCATGGAATTTCAGTTTGCACACCACTCTAGAATGGTTTTTGAGCCACATCATTTTGCATTAGTCATTGAGCATATTTATTTATTAGAGCCATACACCACATGCTACACATTTTGTATTTTTTGTATATTAATATTGCAAATTGATTATGATGATGGGGAAGACAAAGAATAAGGAGAAGGTCCAAGAGTTCAATCTCAAAAACTGAGAACTCAACATGAATAGTGAGAGGTTTCTCAAAGATGTTCAATGTAATTGATCTCATCATTCAAAAAATATTTTTTCAACGATGTTTAGAAAATTGTGGGAATTCCACTACCCAAGTTTTTACATTTTGGTGACCTGATTTTTGAAGGATTAGTTTAGGAAGAGGAAACGTGTAACCAAGCCATGGGAAAATTGATGTAGAAATGGAAATATATAAGGAAAATTTAGAGAAGCTCCAAGAAAAGTATAGGGATTGACAAAAAAGAGAGGCCTCCAACACAAAATGTCCAAACAATGGCAAAGGAGACCTTGGTAAGCACTTTTTAAGGGATACATCTTATTGTTCCTTCATAAACCAGTGATTTGATTAGACAAATTGAATTGCATACCAAAAATATGGGTTTCATTGATTTGTGGATTGGGCAAATGGATTAGGGAATAAAAGCATGCATGTATCAGAAATCCAAGCATGCAAGTCTTGGTTACATCAACCAAAAAGCATAGGAAATATTAAAAATTCATTGAATTGAGAGAGTATACAATGAAGGAGGGGTCCAAACCACCATTAGAATAAGAAGTGCACCAAAAAGGATTGCAATTTCAAGATATTCACTAAGTGAAAATCTATTCCAACTTTGTTGGAAAGTCAATCTATTAGTAGAGTAAAATCTAAATATCACTATCCACTAATAATGTGTGAACTTAATTGATACAAAAACATATGCCATTGGCCATACTCATGGATCAAAGTGGATCAAAGAGAGATGAAGGAGAGGATGTGTGGGCCATTCATTCTCTTCCCATATAAATCACCAATGAACAACTTTGGGAGTTCATGTAACATTGATGTTTTTTTTGCATTTAATGGCATGGGTTGTTGGAGTATACCAATGTGGAGATGTGGGAATGGAAGGAGTTTTTAGGTGAGGGTCATGCCCTCAAGTCTTTATAAATAAGATATAATAATATATGTAACACATGAATTAAATAATTTGTGAGATGGATATGCAATAAAGAGATTTAAGGAAGAAAATATTGATCAATCAATCACATGATTATTTAATTCAGTATTAAATTTTGTTTGGTTGATAGTTTAGAATATTAATGGTGAAAGGGATATTATTAGAGGGAATCACAAAGGCATTGTCGGGGGAATAACATTTTGATTTTAGGGGAAAGGAGGAAGAAGAAGCTAGAGATCTTGAGAAGAAAACAAGACATTGAGTGAGTACGTGCTATAATTTTCTTTTTCTTTTATAAACCCCAAAAGAGACTTAGATTGGTGGGTTGGCCCAAAGTTTATATTTTTTTAAGTGCATTTTGTGCATTATTTGTAAATGATTTGAATTTTTAATTATTGCTTTGTTAACCCGCCCATTGTATGATTGTTTTATTTGCATGTTGCATCCTTTTCCATTTCAAGTTTTTTGTGCTTTTAGAAATTAGATTGTGAACATAGTATGTTGCATCAGTTTGACATTGAAGTGGGTCTTGATTTATGCATGCAAGAGAGAAGAACAATCTCAACAACAAAAGCTTGTCGACTAGAATTTTTATGGAAAGAAATAGTTCTAGCAAAAAGAAGATGTTGGGCAGAGTTATGGGAAGAGAAATTGTATTGGTAAAGAACAATATAGCACACAAAAGAAGAGTAGAAATACCAACATAGGCATCCATCCATTCATAGCCATGTTAATGAGGATGGATGCCTAGGAAGTGACTCAAAGAGTCTGAGTCTACAACAAATATTCATAATGTGAGTGATGATGGATAAAGCCTTGAATGTCCATAGTAGTTGAAAAAATTGAAGCTCTAGGGGAAAGGATTATAAGGTCTTTAATATAAATGAGAGTTAGATCAAAAATAAAAATCACTAATTCGGGGATATAAACTTAGAAGAACTTATTCATTGAGTAGATTGGGGGAGATGAAAAAATTATTTGATTTAAAATAATTAGCAATCCCAAAAGAGTAAAACATGCATGCACGAAACTAAAAAGAAATGCACTAAGCTAAAAAGAAATGTATATATGAGAGGGTAAAATTTGAAATTGGATAAACAAAGAAAGAAAAAGGACAAAATTAGATCATTGGGCAAGATGCATGCTAAGCTAATGGGTAAATTCATTGCAATGGATTACACATCTTTATGAAGTTGCAAAATCCTAGAGAAAAATATATAAAAATGAAAGAATACACTTAATTATTACATTTGTGCTCCAGCAGATTTGAGCAAAGTTGTGAAGGTGGAAATTCAATTCAATGAGAATAAACATTTCCAAATTCAGATGAGCAGAGATAGAGTTAATCGTGGTTCACAATATGGAGCCGAAGACTCTAAGACCTCTGAGGATCAACAGGGACCTTACAGATTATCATATTCTTGAATTCAAGAAAGTCCAGTAGTCCGTTGGAGTCCGAATCATATGTACATATCATCTTCTGGCAGTTTTCCAGATTTCCTCCCTCCATGAATCCCAGATTACAGAGCACCCGTTGAAGCTCGGTGGAAGATATGAAGCCGTCATTATTCATATCATAGACCTTGAAAGCCTCCATTAAATCCTCACACCCATCCCCATTGCTCAATTCATCTTCTGATCTGGTATCCTCAAGAAGAAACTGATACAGTCCAACAAATTCATCAAATGTCAAGGTACCGTCTGCGCTCTGAGATATTGGTGCAACCAGACATTTTAAGTCTTCTTCTGAAATATCGATTCCGATCCGACACAGGGAGCGATTCATTTCATTTACAGTCAGCCTGCCGTCGCAATTTTCATCGATCGTTTCATATAGTCTGCGAAGCTCGTCGATTTCAATAGAAAGCGCCATTAATGCTGTAAATTATCCGGAGCAGCTATTGCGAGAAGTAATGAAAAATGCAATGGTAGATTTCCCAATATATAGGAAAAGGCCCAGCATTATATCATACGCGATATGGGCTCCTGGGCTCTCCTTCGAGGTAACATGGGCACAATAGCAAACTCATTCCTCTTCTTGTGGCCATTGACGGCGTTAGGAAGACTGGGTAAATGAAATTATGAAGAAGCTTCTGGTATTGGTTGCGCGCTGCTTTCGCTCAAGTGGGGGACGTCGCAGCGACAGGTCCAACTAACCGTGTTGAAGGGAGATTTGTGACGAAAGAAGATTCTGGGAAACACATAAATGGAAGTCACGCAGAAGTCAACGGCTCCGCACAAGGAAGGGCACTGGTGGAGCCCAAGAGAGTAAAGGAAAGAACGCATGGATCCCAAACGACAGCAAATGTACGCAGGCATGGACGCTTCGTGGATCCCAGCACGACGTTCGTGCTACATGTCTGAGTATTATCATAAAATACAATAACTCATCATATTTTAAACTATGTTAAAAATCAGATTCTTTTAGAGAGGCGGAGGAATTGAGCAACAAATATTCACGATGCTGTAGAGTATTAATTAAGCAGCAGTTGTATATGTTTACACTTGGATTTTGTCAAGGCTAAAATTTAACGGTGGGCATATACAACCCCCACTCAATTAATGTTTTATAGCAGATTTTATTTTCAGCCGAGGAAAGGTTAAAAGTGGTAAGAATCTAGGGGAAAAAAATTCAAAAAATCTTGTAGAGGCAGTGTTTGAATCATGTTTTTGATGGTGGAAATGGATTCAGCACCATCAAAAACCTCTAGGGAACCTAAAACCTTGTTTTTGATGGTGGAAATGGATTCAACACCATCAAAAACCTCTAGGGCACCTAAAACCTTGAAGTTTGACCACTGTAACTTGAATTTACAAAAATCCCTACGAGATTTTATCAAAATATCACTGGAATTTCCATGACTGTCAAAACAAAAAATAAGTGTAATGCAAGTTGACTCATCACCTTTTTTCAAGGCAAACCAAGCCACATATAATTACTCATTAGTGCTCTGTAAGGAGTCCCTATTTCACTCTTGCCATAGGCCTCTAGGTTTTGCGCTATTAACTTGTATCCTTAAATATAAGGAAGACAAACTCTTAGCAAAGCAAAAGCAATTTTATGACACAATTCAAGCTATATATATATATATATATATATATGTATATTCCAATGAGTTAGAGTTAAATTTTGTTCTAAATTTGTTGTAATTGTAAATTTAAATCTTATTAGGTTAGGTTTAATTTTTATTGTAGGGTTGAAAATGAAATTCACCTTTAATGAAATTAAACTATTATAAACGTGTTCAATTTCTATTGGCCTTAATAATAACATTTTATAGGTGGAGAGATTACATCTAGCACTAGCGCAACCACATTAATAAATCACGTAATTGATAAACAAACATCTATCAACCACATTTATTGCTAACATTAAAAAATATTAACATTAATAATTTTATTATTATTTATAAATTATATATTATTATTATTATTTAACACTATAAATTACCCAAAAAAAAAAAAAAAAACAATATAAATATAAATATAAAAATTAAAAATAATATAATATAATATTAATGTTAAAAATTAAAAATTAATAATAAATAATTAATAATTAATAATACTAAAAATAATTAATAATTAAATATTAAATATTAATAATTAATATCTTGAAGTTAATTAAGTAATTTCTTTTCATAAAAATTATATGACAGGAAGTTTTGGTTGGAACCAACCAATATAATTCATTGTCAAGACCAAATTAAATTTATATAAATTCAAAATAAATTGAATCGGTTAAAATAGTTTAAAAAATCTAAATTTATTTATACATAAAACAAGCTTTCATTCATATTCTTTCTGATTTAGTCCTAATGATGGACCCCCTTTGGGGTTTGAAACGTCGACAGAATAAGCACAAAACTGTGGATAATCCGGATCATGCCACTGCAAAATATATATATTTTAAATAATAATCTTTACTTTTTACTCCACATCGGTAACATCCCCTTCAGCAAATAAAGTGAAAACGTACACTTAGCGTCATATGTATTTGATTTTTAACAACCAATTCCAGCAAAATAAAGTGAAAACGTAGGCTTAACGTCATAACATATTTGGTTAATGGATTGTATTTTCAGGGGGAAGTGTATCCTCGTTGAAGAAGCAACATTTATTACACATATTCGTAGAAACGAGATGATACAACACGCTGTGGAGCAGCGAAGCGGAATTGGTTACATTGTTGCGGAGCAGCGATTCATGCACCGTGAGTCGAACCCGGGCGGGGAGGCTAACATCGTGTTTATACAATGCGGTAATTCATGAGTCCTAACTTTTAGGATTGGTCATCGTGAAATATATGATAGTTTCAGTGGTGGATTTGAGTTACTGTGGGAAAAGGTTTCTGGCTCGAAAAGAGTTTTGTGGTAGAGGAAAGGAAAGTGAATAGAAGGGGCAGTTTAAAGGGAACTTTTGTTATTGTTATTATATGGATAAGTAGTTCTTATATCTTTTGATAAGTCAGATGTGATGTGGATTTTCATTACTATTTAATTATTTTAATATCGAACATGAATTAAATATTTTATTGTCAATTATAATTAAAATATAAATAAATGATTGTGTTTAGATTTTCTAGGATTAGGGAGATGTATAATTCTTTTTGTGCTTAACATAGAGTTGATATATGGTATTACTAGTGATACACAGTGGTGCCTCTGGAGTTTTGGTGTTTGGAATGGATTTGCAAGTAGTCTCACCGGTGGCATTACCCATATACCTGTAGTGTAGGAGGATACAAGCAATATGAAAGAAAGTCCCATCACCAACTTCAGTTTTGTTGTTTGGACCATCACCAACTCCAACCTCTTGAGTTTTGTTGTTTGGAATCGATTTGCAACTAGTCCCACCCATGTTCTATATTAAAAGATTGTTTTTTCTATTCATGTTGGATTCATATAACATTTTAGTTATGTTCAAATAACGAAACTATTAACCACCAAAGATATGTTAAATTAAAGGAACTATTAAAAGTACATTGAGATACCATCCCTATTTACAACTTGGGGGAAATTCCTTCATATAGCTAGAATTATAATATTTAAAAAATGATAAATGGAGAGTGGAAAACTTACTATGGGCTTGAAAACAATTGTAAATAACAATATTTGAATATGTGATTAAAAATACAATAGGATAATTCATTGCTTGTTGCTGAACTAAATGAATGAGCCTATACCCTTGCTTTCTACTTTATAGACAAAGAAGAGTAAGCCCAATGAATCTGGACACATGTACAACAACGCATCCATTGGAGATGATCTGAAGCATTCAAACATGGAGCCTCTTAGAGATCTGTACCCTTGTCTGTATGTATGCACATAACTAAACTTACACTTAATCGACATTTAGAAGACTGCTTAATAAAATGAACACATGCGACTGTGTGTGCCCTTGGGTTATGGTAATTCTGTCTACATGTGGGTTCTTTACATGTTAGCATCAACATAATATAGAACTATTTAAATGTTACTTGCTATTCTGATGTTTAGTATTTACAATCTCCAAACTTAAATTTTTGTAAATGAGATTCAGTATTTACTAGGCAATTTAAATATAGATTCTGCTTTTGCTTAGTGTATGGAGCTTGTATGTTGATTATAATGGATCAAAACCTGGAAGGCCCCCAGATCATTGTTAGCTGGAGGAGCAGGGTAATGTAATGGTTTCGCAAATTCCTATCTTCATTGTAAATTAATTTAGGGTTTCCTTTGTATCTCAAACATCTCATGAGATTCCTCAGCATCACATGAGGTTTATTAGAGAAAAAGAAGGACGAGGCCTATTTTTCAGAGTATAGAAATAAAGTTCTAAAGCAAACTAAGAGATTCTTTACCAGGATAGACCAAAGTTGGTCTTTAGTAGATATTAACAATCATCATCGTCATAAATATTAAGTAATTCAATTACACACAAGGTTATCATAACGATTACCATTTTATCATAACCTTGTATGAACAAGCTTAGATGGATAAAAAAAGAAATTTCAAAGCTACAGTATTTATAGAACAGATTTAGCATACCTATGATATTTTAAAACATATTTCCCATAGGTTTGTTGTATGCTCAAAGGACTCAGTAAAATCGTTTTATGCTATTTGCTCAATACTATGTATTTTTTCCTTATGGATTTTGGAATGTACACCTAAAGTTTCTTTATAAAACATGCCATGATATCATGTTCATTTTTTATTATATTTACAGATTCCTGTTGAATAGAAGAACCTGCCATAGCATTTCTTTTGTTCTACCCTTCTTTTGTCTGCACTCTGGAATAGACATCTACTCAGTCACCATAAACCATTCTAATCTCTGATAAATAGCCTAGTTCTTTCAGTTTTGGTTTATCAATAATATAACCATATCCTTGAGCAAAAGAAGCAAGATTTACTAGTAGGCTTTGGTAATCATACAGTCATATAATTGCTTATTTACACATTTGAGTCAACTAAGTTAAAAGTTTGTCAGACCTTTGATTTTCTTGGAAGGTAAAATCATAACTTTATTTCAAGAGGATATAGTAGTTGCCACCCCCAAAAGGCCATCGACTACTCATATAAAGAACAAAAGGCTACTAGTAAAGGATAGCAAAACTTGTCCTTCATAGACTACCCTATGATCAAATGGCAACATACATATTCAAATGATCAAATGGCAACCTACATATTCAAATAAGGGACTGTGCCCTTAAAACCTAGAACAGATTTTGAAGCCTTTACAAAAACCTCCCAATAGTTCTGAAAAAAATGCATAAATAGACCTTGTCTTGATAGTAACAAGTGTCGACTTCAAGTCTTCCACATTATCATCAGAATGATAACAATCATATCCTGAAAAAACAATAGACCTTGTCTTGATAGTAACAAGTGTCGACTTCAAGTCTTCCACATTATCATCAGAATGATAACAATCATATCCTGAAAAAACAGAGCAGCCAGTGGAAAAATTAAAACTAGAGATCATCAGGGGCATTAACCCCTGTGTCTTCCTCTACTAGCAGAGAGCCAATGGAACCAGCAACAACCTGTTTAGAGAGAGTCTGCTTCAGCATTGACCTCCTAATGTGGTTGCCTCTAAGAATCAACGTGTAGTGAGGACAGTCCGTTCAAGCAAAGGCCTCAGGGATTAGTTCTGCAACCTGTAATTCCCTTTCAACCATGCAACAAGTTTAAAGTCCTCAAATACTTGGAGTCTGCCTATGCCGTTTACTGAAGCCCGCTTCAGAAGATTGAGAATAACTTGTAGTTCTGCAAAGATGTTTGTTCCTCTACCCATTCTGATTTCGAGAGTAAGAAAGATCATCAGAAATGAAAAGAACTCCACCAGCCCCACATGGCACAAGGTTTCCCTGGCTGGCTCCATCAAACAAACCAAAGCAAAGGATTTGTCAATTACAGGTGGTTCCATTGAAGTTGCAGGTTTCAAGTTTGGGTTTTGCTTGAAATCTTCATAAATGAAGTTTGCGTTTTGCTTGAAATCTTCATTAATGAATTTTATGCTACGATAGACTATGCTTTTCACTTCTTTCCATGGGAGTAGTCTACCCAGGCACACTGTAAGCAGTAGTTACACAGATGAGAATACATTTGACAGACAAGGAGATTCAAGCATAGAGCAAGAACATAGATTCTTTCACCATGGGTCTACTTTAATGTAGTCAACCTCAATTGCGGCTTCACTTTGCCTATATTTGAGCCCAGATTTTGCAATTTCTTTGGTCGCCACACTACTGCTCGATTAGGTAAGTATCATTCGCTTCCACTACCAAAAACAACTAGACTACCATATCACTAGAGGATTGGGTTTGATGAATGAACCTGCCTATTTGTCGCCTGGGTGGTGAGTTGCAGAGCCCGGGAGTGAGTTTTTCGCCTTGTTCTGGTGAGCTGCAGGTGCCGAGTCGAGCTCGGGAGTTAGTAATGCACCTTGTTCTGGTGACTAGGTGAGCTACAGGGGAGTGATGGGTCGAATTGGCTAGGGAGCAGCCCACAGTTATTTCCGAATTCGAATTGGGAAGGTGCATTAACTCCCGGCGGCAAGACGGCGATGGACTCCGCAATTCCTGTCAGACGTCGACTTTAATGCAGAGGGTGGCGAAGCTCGCGGAGGGTGGTGGAGGGCGGAGGAATTGCCGGAGCCAGAGGTTTTCCCGGGCAGCGACAGAAACCGAGCAATTCCTCTGCCTGGGTAGACTACTCCCATACTATTAACCACCTCACTCCAATTCAATAAATAAATAAAATTGAAAAATAATATCAGTTATTTTTATATTTTTTTTAATAAAAAATTAAATAAAAGTAAATAAATAAAATCAGTAATATGATGTCTACTTGAACATTTCAAAATTATTTATTATGACATAAAGATATTACATGAACATTTCAGAATATTAATTATTAATTTTGATATAAATACTTTATATCAATTAGAATCAACCCTGGTTCAAAATGTGGAGTCGAAGACTCTAAGACCTCTGAGGATCAATAGGGATCTTACATGTCATCATGTTCTTGGATTTTCTTAACCCTGGTTCAAAATGTGGAGTCGAAGACTCTAAGACCTCTGAGGATCAATAGGGATCTTACATGTCATCATGTTCTTGAATTCAAGAAAATCCAAGAGCCCGTTGGAATCCGAATCATATGTACATATCATCTTCTGGCAGTTTTCTAGATTTTCCCCCTCCATGAATCCCAGATTACAGAGCACCCGTTGAAGCTCAGTGGAGGATATGAAGCCGTCCTTATTGATATCATAGACCTTGAAAGCCTCCATCAAATCCTCACACCCATCGCCATTGCCCAGTTCATCTTCTGATCTCGTATCGTCCAGAAGAAACTGACAGAGCCCAACAAATTCATCAAATGTTAAGCTACCCTCTTCTGTCTGTTTTTACTCTTGTCCGAGCGGTGCCTTCGCCACCTTTTTCATTATCTTGCCACCTACAGTCTTCTGGACTCCGTTGTACTTCTGGCCTTCTGTTTAAATAGTTTCAAAGCTTGATTCCTCGGCACGCGCTCTCCCTCGTCGTTTTACTCTCATCCTGAATTTTCTCCCCTTTATTTTCTTGCTGTATGGACGATGGAAGTATGGTCTTCATGGACTGAACGTGCTGGGCGCTCGGGCTTCGTCTCCAGCTTTCACCTGGTGGGGAGGACAGAATGCAAACATTCGCCCAATCCTTCCCACAACAATCTAGTGCTTCTGGAAATGGAGGAATCTAAAAGTTTTTGAAGACTCAAACATCTCCTCCAATTTCGTCCTATCTTCAGTTTTGGCACTCTATCCTTCTCCCACATGACAGCTTCGTGTCTGTTTGGGTATAAAGTTTTCAATTTTGTTTTTGTAGACTGTGATCAGAGGTGCTATATGTCTTATTAGTGATAAGCTTTTTTCCAGCAATGAGTCTTTTTGCCACATTATCTTTCTATGTAATGCTTCTGATATCAAGGCTATGCTGTTATCTTCATATCAAAGACTTTCCCTATCGCGGTCTTGTTTAAAAAAGACCCATCAGTTTTATGATGAAATTTTTTTTTCCTTAATATAAATATCGATGCGCTTTTCTTTATGAAAAAAAAAAAAAAAAAGCAGCAGCTACCCTCTTCGCTCTGAGACATTTGTGCAACCACACATTTTAAGTCTTCTTCTGAAATATCGATTCCGATCCGACTCAGGGAGCGATACATCTCAGTTACAGTCAGCCTGCCGTCGCAATTTTCATCGATCGTTTCATACAGTCTGCGAATTTCGTTGATGTCAATAGAAAGTGCCATTAATGCTGTAAATTATCCGGAGCAGGTATTGCGAGAAGTAATGAAAAATGCAATGCCAGATTTCCCAATATATAGGAGAAAACTGATCATTATTTCATAGGCGATATCGGCTCCTGGGCTCTCCTTCGAGGTAACTTGGGAGCAATAACAATCTCATTATGCTTCTAGTGACCATTGACGGCGTTAGGAAAACTGGGAAATGAAATTATGAAGAACCTCCTGGAAATTATGATGAAGCTTCTGGACGGATCGCGCGCCGTCGGAGGAACAGATGTTGGGCTCTGACGGTCTACCAACCGTGTGGAATAGAGACAGTGAGACGAGAGAAGATTCTGGTAAACATAGCAATGGAAGTCACGCACAAGTCAGCGACTCTGCAGGATCCGGCCGGTGGTGGAGCCCAAGAGAGTAAAGAAAAAAACGGATCGATTCCAAACGTCAGCAACTCCACATAGGAATGGACGCTTCCTGGATCCAAGCACGCCGTTGGTGTGGACAGGGCGGGACCAGGGATGGAATTTGATGGGCAAATTGTCTGTCATGGGATGATTTGTTCGTTAAATATAATTAGGAAATAACAAAACTGCACGCTGTTGGTGTGGACAGGGTGGGACCAGGGATGGAATTTGATGAGCAAATTGTCTGTCATGAGATGATTTGTTCGTTAAATATAATTAGGAAATTACAAAACTGTCAAGGTTTTTTAATTGAAATTATGAATATTAGTAAAGAAGTGAGAAAACAATGTGTCTGTTTTGAAGTTCTAATCTTGGTAGGGAGTATTATCATAATACTTTCTAACTTTCAATGCGTTGAATCAGTTGGAATCTCTATAGAAAAAAAAAATTAGTGCGTTGAATTTATATAGTTAAAAAATATATTTTAAATAAAAATATGATTTAAATAAAATAGTTGAAAAATACTATTAAACACGGTTAATTTTGTAATATTAAATTTAAATTATTAAATTTATATAAATTAAGTAATTTAAATTATAAAGTATTTTTAATTTTTTTATATATTTAAAAATAAATTTTAAATAATAAAAAAATGAATAATTTCAATAAGAATGGTATCACTAAATTTAAAAGTAAAAAAATAATAATTAAGCTAAAATTGAATTGTTAAATTTATAAATTAAGTGATTTAAATATATAAAATATTTTTTTTGAAATTTTCTATATTTAAAAATAAAATTTAAATAATAGACAATTTTAATAAGAATTGCATCATTAAATCTAAGAGTAAAAAATGTCATTTAAAATTTATGTCATGCTGTATTTGAATTTCAATGGATAATGTTTTTTTTGTTTTTGTTTTTATCTTATTAATCAGTGTGTACATCAACTTACATCTTTTATCAACATAATGAAATATTGTTCAAAATATAAATTATATTTAAAAATATATTAAAACTAATATAAACATGTCAAAAAATATTGACCTAACAAAACGGCAAATTAATAAGCAACCACTCCCATATATATTGTAAACAATAACTCTCCCACTTATCACTACTATCCCTCTAGGAATTAATATCTCATTATAGTCTAATGTCTTTCATGGAGATAAAGTCAACTTTTCAAATACCCAACTATAGTCCAATATCTTTCATGGAGATAAAGTCAACTTCCCTATTTCCTTCTTCGTAAATGTGTTGAATAGTAATTCTTGTGAAAGTAGTGATCAGTGCCTTTGTCCTACTCATCCAATATAATAGAGAAGGGGAGTTAAAAAAAAAATGATTCCATAACCAAATCAACAATAACTTTTGAGTCTTCAAATACCATTAAAACTTTAATGGATGGTGTTATTACAATGTAGTAATTTACCAATTTTAATATATATATAAACTTTAATGGATGGTGTTTTTATAATGTAGTAATTTACAAATTTTAAGATATATATATATATATATATATATATATATATATATATATATATATATATATATATGATTTGAGTTTATGGTGGGAAATTGTTTATGGCTTAAAAAAAACATTGTTGCTAAGGAAAAAAAAGTGAGTAGAAAGTGTAAATAAACAATTTCATTATTATTGTTTTTTGCTAACAAGAGGGCCACTCTTGTATTTTCATGACATGGGGTGTTGATTCTGGCCACTACCACCATATCTTACACTACTTTATGTCCTACTCTTTGTATACTCAGTGACTTTTGGGTGGTCTCTTAGCTTTCACAAAACTTAGATCACTTCCATGGCCAATTAAGCAACACCTAGGGACAAGAAAGTTTCATTATTATTATTGTGTATAGATGTGCTTTTTATAGTTAGTATGTAGAAGATGTGTAATGTTGTTTCTTTTGTGCTCAACATAGAAATGGCATATGAGATTTAAAAACATATTAATTAAAGAAACGTTTAATATTAACTACAAATAAAACATTTCAACTCTCTTTTCATAAAGTAATTGAAAGTAAGAAAAATCTCATTATATGGATTAGTGCTTTTTACATCTTTTAATGAGGGAGATGTGAAATTTTTTAGTGTTTAACTATTTCAATTTTGGATGAAAGAAAAGTTATTTCAATACCAACCATAAATAAAATATTTCAGTGTTAATAATAACTAAAATATTTTAATGTCCATTTAACTAAAACATTTCATGTCAACTCTCAATTATCATATATATAGAGTGACAAATTTCTTGTTGCCTCATTTTCTATAGAGTAGATTGAAAGATTGTGCTCAACATAGAGTTATATGACATTCTTAATGATAGTAGTGTCTTTGACTTCATATTAGAAGAGTGCTTGTTCCATTCAAGTTGGTTTCATAAAACATCTTTATACATGTTAAAATAAGGGAAATAAAACATCTTTATGTGTGTTAAACTAAGGGAAGTATTAAGCAGCCAACAGTTTGGTTCATATAGAATCCTTATTTACAACTTGGAGGAAGTGTCTTCATACAAATGGATTTATAATATTGGGAAAATGATAAATGGGGATTGGAAAGCTTACTATGGGCTTGAAAACAATTGTAAATAACAATATTTGCATATGAGATTACAAAAAAATCATCCTTGAGACTACCAATATTCCTATTAATTTATATGGACGTGATGGAGATGCAACATATCTAGAGAGTCATGTACAAATAAAAATAAAATCCAAAATAATTTTATAGTCTATAATCTCAAAATTAAAAAAAAACACACCCTACGCCATCCTCCTCATAGAAGTAGAGCATGGCTATGCCTAGGTATCTAATGCATAAGAACAAGTTAAATGACATGGAAGATAAAAGACTTCCTAAAATTACTCTAAACTCCAACCAAATCCAACTTTCACTTAAATGGAGATGACATAAGGATACCTAGTCTTGGATAAACAATCAAGGAATAAGAGAAGAGACCATTTTCTAGAATATGAATAATATTAATAATATCATCGCATCAAAATTTGAGGAAAATTATGGTATTATAACGAATTAGAGGGAAAAAAAGAAACTAAGATATTATAAAGAGGATATCCACTCTAATCTAGAAGATAAAATATGTCTCTATGTCTTCCCTAGTGTAAAGAATGAAATAAAAATTATTAAAATAAGAAAAAATTATCATGAGCCATAGTGAAATTGAGTGTTAATCAATTGCCAAAATACTTTAGGATGAGAGAGTTTGTCACCATTATGATACTAAGAGGGTTGAAGATGAAAATAAAACTCTAAATAATTCCAAGTAATCTATATCCTTCTTAAAATTTGATAATCCAAATTTGGTCCTAGTGGACATTAATAACCATCATCTTTAAAAATAATATTAATTAAAAGAACATTAGAATGTTGGCCATAAATACAATTTTTTGATTCACTCTCTCACACACAAGTAGAATTATATATATTTTTCAATATAAACTTTATATATAACTTGAGTTGGCTTCATGGTTAAGAACACGTGTTCCCTCCTAAGAAGCTATAGGTTCAAATTCATTTAGAAAATGATTTGGTGAGGGTATCAATAATAGTATGCTAGAGGTAAGTTTAAATTATATTACATATTGATGATAAATAACTTAGAATATGACAAACATAATAAAAAACAAAATAATAAAAATGTATGATTAAAATAATAACACAATACACAAATAAAATGCCCAACAATATATTAAAAAATGTTAATATAATAAATTACGACATATAAATATATATCATTAAAGGTAAAGACATGATGAATGCATACTATTGAAGAATTGCGTAAACATAGCTATTGTCAAACTGAATTTTTGTTTGATAAGAAACTATAACCAATATAGATCCATACTAACTCCACATCTATCATCTACTAAGAAATACCTTAAAGTATGCCCTTATGTAAGGGCATAGCTCAAAGAAAAAACATTATTCAACAAAAAAATTATAAGACATTTCAAAAAATTATAATTAATGGCAAGCATTTTTAATAAGAGTTAAACCTTTGATAATTCGTTCTTGTCTCTGCTCGGGTGGATGGATTGGTGTTACCATAGAATGGTTCTCTCCGCATGGAATTTGAGTTTGCACACCATTCTACAATGGTTTTTCGGCTCACATCATTTAATAGCAAGCATTTTTAATAGGATTTAAACCTTTGATAATTCGTTCTTGTCTCTGCTCGGGTGGATGGATTGGAGTTACCATAGAATGGTTCTCTCCGCATGGAATTTGAGTTTGCACACCATTCTAGAATGGTTTTTCGGCTCACATCATTTTTCATTAGTCATTGAGCATATTTCTTTATTAGAGCCATAAACAACAAGCCATATATGTTGTATTTTGTGTATGTTAATATTGCAAATTGATTATGATGATGGGGAAGACAAAGAAAGAGGAGAAGGGGAAGCTTCAGGTGTTCAATCTAAAAACTTAGGAGCTCAATATGAATAGTGAGAGGTTGCTCAAAGAGGTTCAATGTAATTGAGCTCATCATTCAAAAATATTTTGTTAGTGATGTTTGGAAGATTGTGGGGATTCCACTACCCAAGTTTTAAAGTTTTGGTAACCTGATTTTTGAAGGTTTAATATAGGAAGAGGAAAAGTCTATCCAAGCCATGGGAAAATTGATGCAAGAAATGGAAATATATGAATAAAAATTAGAGAATCTCCAAGAAAAATTATAAGGATTGACAAAAGAGAGAGGCCTCCAACACAAAATGCCCGAACAATGGGGAAGGAGACCTTGGTAAGCACAATTTAAGGGTTACATCTCATTATTCCTTCATAAGCTAGCGATTTGATTAGACAACTTGAATTGCATACCAAAAATATGGGTTTCACTTTATTAAAAAAATGGGTTCCATTGGTTTGTGGATTGGGCAAGTGGATTAACGAATAAAATCCATATTGAAATTAAAGGAAACCAAAGCATGGAAGTCTTGGTTACATTAGAGTAACTACAATGCACAAAGAATATTAAAAATTCATTGAATTAAAAGAGTGTACATGGAAGGAGGGGGTCATAACCACCGTTACAATAAGAAGTGCACCAAAAAGGATTGCAATGCTAAGATGTCCACTAAGTAAATTTCTTCCAAGAAGTTGCAAATACAATCTATTAGTAGAGGAGAATTTAAAGTATTAGTAGCCACTAATGATGTGAATTGATATAGAAACATTTTCCATTTTTCATACTCACGTATCAAAGATAGATGAAGGGGAGGATGTGTGGCTATTCATTCCTTTTTCATATCAACAACTAACACATTCCCAAGTTTTAACTAAGGTTTAAAACTTTGGGAGTTCATGTATCATTGATCTTTCTTTGCATTAATTTGATGACATGGGTTGTTGGAGTATACCATTGTGGAGATGTGGGAATGGAAGGAGTTTGGAGATGAGGCCTTGCCATCAAGCCTTTATAAAAAAATATATAATAATATATGTAACACATGAATTAAATGATTAGTAAATGATTAATGAGATGGGTGAGCAATAAAGAGATTTAAGGAAGAAAATATTAATCAATCACATGATTATTTAATTAAATCTTAAATTTTGGTTGGTTGATAGTTTAGAATATTAATGGTGAAAGGCATTTATCAGAGGGAATCATAAAGGAATTGTTGAGAATCACATTTTGATTTTGGGAAAGGAAGGGAGAAGAAACTAGAGAGCTTGAGAAGAAAACCAAGCATTGAGTGAGTAGGTGCTATAATTTCCTTTTTCTTTTGTAAACCCAATTGAGACATCTTTTGTAAACCCTATGGTGGGCTCCAGTATTGTAGCAATAATGCTACAACTCCTGGAGCTTCCTTCTCTAGTTTTATCAACCCGGTAGTTCGTAACAAACTTGGAAGCGACGGTGCTGTATGCACAAGTACTAGCTCTTGTCGCAGCTGTCACTTGGTCAGCTGGCACAAGTCCACTAGGGCTCAAGCCAACTTCTATATGTTCTCAGAAGAAGCTTTTTAAGTGATGAACGAAAGCTATCTCAAAGGAAATTAACCTACTTTGCAAAAATGAACTGAAAGCCAACAAAACATGGAAACCCTAGTAAACCCTAATTCTACCTAGCTTAGTCCTTCTGGTGCAATGGTGGGAATGCAACTACTAAAAGTGATGTCATTACTTCTATTGAGATGATATGCATGTGTCTAAACTACTTTCATCTGAAGAGAACATGTTTTTGTATTTTTGCTCAAGTGGTTGGAGTTATTATGACTGTGCTTCTTACTGGGTCTTGACTGTGCAGGGGTAAATCAAGGGAAGGAAGGCTTGGAAAAGGTCAGGAGGACTCTAAGAGGATCTAAGGGATCCCTCACATCACCCCAGAGAAGTTCACAACGTTCAGATGCCTGGCAACCGTGTTTGCAAGCTTCTACAGGATGTCTGCAGGGGATTCTACAGGAAGTTCAGGATTTCTACAGGAAGTCCCGTAATTTCTACAGGATGTTCTGCAGTCGGAGTTTTGGGTGATGGATGAGTGAATGAGCTGTATGGGAGGATAGGGAGGTAGGAGGGGAGCTTGTGATGGCTTATGGACAGAGAGATGAGATGGAGAGGATGTGTGCAAAGCTGGTTGGTCTAGAGGAGGGTAGGGGCAATGGAAGGCCAAAAAGATTGAGCAACGTGGACAAGAGAAGAGTTGGAAGGCAAATGATCTGACTGGAGGATGAGTAGATGGCCTAGGCACGGCTCAGAAGGATAAGAACACGATGAAGTGGTGCTGCGCAGTGTAAATGAAACAAATCACCCTTATCTTGCATGTAAACGAAAGTTCATCAACCTATTCTAACTGTTTTATTAAGAATCAAAGAACAACAATGTAAGTTAAAGGGAAATCGTGCATGGTGCTGAAACAAAGAGTTATTGCTCAAGATCTAAACGTATGGACACCTCTACAACCGAAAACATTACATCAAGACTTGCATGAACATGTAAAACTGTGTTTTTGGTAGGTGGCACGGTCTGCACTTCCGGTCCCCAAACAGAGGTGAAAGTGAGCGTGCATTCAACCCTTTTTGGAACTCAAATTAACTTCAATCTCCCTACGCTAATCTGAACTACTGAAACAACTGCATTCATAAAACTAACCTACATAACCACACCAAAACAGTCAACTCAGCAAACTGTGTTTTCCAAGTGCATGTAAAGGAAAGAAATGCAATGCTAAAAGAAAGACAAGTAACAATACAAAGGAAGGAAGCCTTAGGCTCTCAGGTTGGGCCCAACCCTGAGAGCTTAAGCTCCTTTAAGAACTCAGAGCTGCCTCAAATCTGCCTGCTTATTCATTAAAGGATAATAGTCAAAAGTCTGATGACATGCCAAAAATGGCTTACAAAGAGCAAAACAGAGCTATAGCTCGTAATTCAAAATATGCAACAGAGGTTCAAAAGTCTCCTCCCGAAGGCTACAGCCTCAATATTTATACATTATGAGGGCCAAGCTGGCCTCCTAAATTAGTGGAGCTTGGCTGGCCAAACTAAAAGTAAACTGCTGTTCTTTTAAACTTCGTTTGGCTGCCTTCTAGCTCGGTGGTGATAGTTGTTGGAGCTCGGAGTTGTGGGTGGAGAGCACGAGGAAGGCCATTCAATGCCGTGGACAGCCTTCCTACAAAACCTCAATGCCACCTTGGCTGTCTCCTAGCCTCCATTTGCGTGGTTTTGCTCCATTAAATGTCAAAAAACCTGAAATAAACACATGTTAGCCACCTAGGAATAGTGACTGCCCTTCATTCGTGCAAATAACATAAATATACTAAAAAATGATGCATAAGTCATGAAAAGTGAAGGGTTAAGCAAGGGTAGTGAGGCCAAATGAGCCCAAAATGTTACCAAATTTGGGGCTCATCACCCTACTGAGACTTAGACTGGTGTGTAGTTTTAAAATCTCGAAGAGATAATTTGGCCCAAAGATTATATTTTCTTAAGTGCACTTTGTGCATTGTTTGTAAATGCTTTGAATTTTTAATTATTGCTTTGTTAAGCCACCCATTGTATGTTTGCTTTATTTGCATGTTGCTTCCTTCCATTTCAATTTTTGTGTGCTTTTAGAAATTAGATTTGTGACCATGGTGTGTTGCATCACTTTGGACCTATTGAAGTGGGTCTTGATTTATGCATGCAAGAGAGAAGAATAATCTCAACAACGAAAGATTGTTGGGTAGAATTCTTATGGAAAGAAAATAGTTCTAACAAAAGGAAATTGTTAGGTAGAGTTATGGGAAGAGAAATTGTACTAGTAAAGAAAAAAATAGTAGACAAAAGAAGGGTAGAAATACCATCACAGGCTCAAGAATAATATAAACGAATTGCAAATCAGATTACCAAGATGTTGAGGGCCATGTTGATGAGGATGGATGCCTAGAAAGTAACTCAAAGAGGAGGATCTACAACAAATATTCATAATGTGAGTGATCATGGCTAGTGCCTTGAATGTCCACAAGCAGTTGAAAAAATTGAAGCTCTAGGGGAGAGAGTTATAAAGTCTTTAATATAATGAGAGTTAGATCAAAGATAGAAATCACTACATATTTAAGGAGCATAAACCTAGAAAAAGTCATTAGGTGAGTTAGGAAGATGGAGAAATTATTTAATTTAAACTAATTAGAAACCCCAAAAGAGTGAAGTATGCACACACCAAGCTAAAAGGGAATGCATATATGTGGTGGTAAAATTTGAAATTGGATAAACAAATCAAGAAAAAAGACAAAATTAGATCATGGGAGAGGATGCTTGCCAAGCTAAAGGGTAAATTCATTACAATGAATTACACTTTAAACACCTTTCTGATGTTGCAAAATCCAAGAGAAAAACATATAAGAATGAAATAATACATTTAATTATTACATTAGTTCTCCATTAATTTGAGCAAAGTGGTGAGGATGATGAGGTTGTTACTCGGTACATTACATATTTAGAATGGTACATTACATATTTAGAATGACAGGCTATTTTTCACATTATGGGTGAATTTGGGAAGCTTCTGGCGTAGTCATGAATTCTGGGAAGTTTGCAGTATATACATTGGATCATAGTCAACATTGGTAATGGACATAGCGAACCTTTTTGGGGTTTTATCCCTATCTTTGAGTGATGGTTTTTGATATCTGGGTTTTTTCATCCAACCAAACAGATACGCCTTAAGTGACTGGAAATGGCTGGAGATGAAATTGAAAAAAGGATGGCAACGGCTTAAGTGACTGGAAATGGCTGGAGCTGAAATTTGATAAAAAATGGCAACCTGGTGTAACAGATGGCTATCTTTGGGTGGTAGATTGGTGTTGATAAAGGCAGTTCAGTTCTTAAGGCATTTCGATATATTGGATGCAGATTATATGCCTACCAGCGACTGCCATTTGCTAGATCAAATCTATCATGGCTAACTTCCTTTGGGAGGGTACAGGGGATAAGAAAATCTCATAAAAATTTGAAGTTCTTTCCAGATAGGTGTCAGCAGGAGGGTGGGGAATTATTGACTTGGACATATTAATTATGATATAAATAATTTTTTATATCGATAAGAAGAAAATTTCTAAATTCAGATGAGCACAGAGTGGAGTCAACCCTGGCTCAAAATATGGAGCCGAAGACTCTAAGATCTATGAGGAACAACAGGGATCTTACATTTCATCATGTTCTTGAATTCAAGAAAATCCAAGAGCCCGTTGCAATCCGAATCATATGTACATATCATATTCTGGCAGTTTTCTAGATTTCCCCCCTCCATGAATCCCAGATTACAAAGCACCCGTTGAAGCTCAGTGGAGGATATGAAGCCGTCCTTATTGATATCATAGACCTTGAAAGCCTCCATCAAATCCTAACACCCATCCCCATTGCCCAATTCATCTTCTGATCTGGTATCGTCCAGAAGAAAGTGAAAGAGCCCAACAAATTCATCAAATGTTAAGCTACCGTCTTCGCTCTGAGACATTTGTGCAACCACACATTTTAAGTCTTCTTCTGAAATATCGATCCCAATCCGACTCAGGGAGCGATACATCTCAGTTACAGTCAGCCTGTCGTCGCAATTTTCATCGATTGTTTCATACACTCTGCGAATTTCGTCGATATCAATAGAAAGTTCCATTAATGCTGTAAATTATCCGCAGCAGGTATTGCGAGACGTAATGAAAAATGCAATGCCAGATTTCCCAATATATAGGAGAAAATTGATCATTATTTCATAGGCGATATCAGCCCCTGGGCTGTCCTTCGAGGTAACTGTTGGAAACCAGACGTAATTCCAACAACCTGTCACCAATATTCAACAACTATTTAATGCTGGATCTAGAAATCAGCCGCTGTTCTAGAAGTCGGCGGATACATTGACAATGGGGGAAGCTTCTCCAGGAAGCCACTAACTGAACCCATCTCCAGAAACTTCTCCAGCTTGTATATATACCTGTTAAATGATGAATGGATGTATGTTCTTGTGTTCAGTGTTTCTGAGTTGTGTTGGTGTGCTGTGCGCCTCTGATCTTTTCATGGTATCAGAGCAAGGTTGAGGGCTGAGTGTGAGAGCCCAAGTCGAGCGATCAGAGTGGGTGAGATATCGCTGTAAAGTGAGCCGTGAGCTATAGCTGTGAAGCTGTGTATTGTTGCGTGGACGAGAGCTGTGTGAGCCGTGAGCGAGGGCGACTGAGCCGTGAGTGAAGTGAGGCTGTAATGAACCTGAAGAAGACCCGAGGCACGTTGAGGTGTGGCTGAAGCAGACCTGTGGCACGTCGGGGTGTAGCAGACCGAAAGCAACGTGTTTTTTTGGCCTGGTGTACGCAGAACAAACCGTGGATTTGTTGTTGTCTGTGTAGTACCGACCAAAGCGAATCTGTTGGAACGAATTTGAAGGTCTAGTGCTGCCTGTCTAGGCGTTGAGGTTAGCTGAGGAATGGGCATTTTCTAATTTTATTTTATGTCATTAACATTGTTTTATTTGTGAGTAGATCAGAAATCTGCCCATAATATGGTAAAAATCTGCTGCGATTTTGCATAAGTATGGAGCCTTGGATAATGCATGCACGATTGCTTACAGTGTTTTTTTTTGGGTTGAATGTCTGGTTAGATTTGACATTGAATTATAACCGGAACATTTAGCAGCAGACCCAGGCTTCTTGTAGTAAAGCCATCAGGAATGAATGTTATTTTATTTTATTAGAGCATAAAGGGGTTCAAATGAAAATTTGATTTAAAAAAAAAAAAAAATTGTTAGTGTTGAGACTAAATTTAAAAAAAAGGGGGGGGGTGTTTATTTTTAATGGAGTGATAAGGTATTTAGTATGTGTTTAATGTGGTGAAAGTCTTCTAAGATTTAGTGAAATTTGGTATATTTGAATTTAGATTTGGTGGCATTTTGGTGATTGGAGAACGTTTTTTTTTTTCATCATGCCAAATTTGTTGCTTGATAATTATATGAATGAATCCACCAAACTTGATGGAGAAAATTATGTGAATTGGAAATTCAAGCTAATGACTATTTTAGAAGGAAATAGTTTGTGGTCCATTGTGAGTGGGGATGAGCCCAAACCCACTGTTGCAGGTTCTATTCCAGATTGGGAGAGAAGGGAGACAAAAGCAAAGGTGTTGCTGCGTATGTCCGTAAAGGACAACATTATTCCTCATATCAGAGATTGCAAGACATCAAAAGAAATATGGGATACGTTGAAGGATTTGTATGAAACAACAAATACAAACCGAATCTTGTTTTTGAAGACTAAGCTTTTATCTCTAAAAATGGAAGCAAATGAAAGTATAAGCAATTTCATATCTCGTTTCAAAGATTTAAGTGATAAGTTAGGAGATAGTGGTGAAAAGGTGTCTAATACTGACTTAGTCACCATCATATTAAATGGCTTAGTGCAAGATTATCAAATTTTTGTTTCAAGTCTTGCAGCTAGAGAGAAACCCCCTTCATTTGATGAATTGACAGGAATTCTTCTACAAGAGGAGGAGAGGATGAAGAACTTTAATATGGGCTCTAGCAGTTCAGATTTGGTATCGGAGCCAAGGGCAAATATCCATACAGAGGCAAGCCATGGGACAAGAACAAAGGAGGCAAGTTCCAAGCAAAACAAAAAGGTATGATACAGTCTAAATTTCCAAAGAGAAATGATGAGTGTTATTATTGTGGCAAACCTGAGCATCATTATAAAGATTGCTATAAAAGGAAATATAATGAGTCTAGGCAAAGAAATAGAAGGCATAATGGAAATTTTTTGGACAAGGATATCAATGATGGATTTAAAAATCTTAAATTGTTTGTTTCTGATGCTGCATTGTCTGTGGAAAATGATGATAAGAATGCTTGGTTCATTGATTCTGGTGCATCACTCCATATGTCTTGTAATAAGGAGTGGTTTGATGAATATCATGAAAACATTGATGGAACATATGTTTTCCTAGGAGATAACAGATCACTTAAAGTTCAAGGTTATGGAGTAATAGGTGTGAATTTGCCTAATGGACAAGAGAAACAGATTCATAATGTGATGTATGTTCCTGATATCAAAAAGAATTTAATTTCTGTTTCTACTATTACTGACCAAGATTTAAAGGTGGAATTTGTTAAATCACAGTGTGTAGTGAAAGACATTCAAGATAAGTACAAGGTTATTGCCATAGGAACCAGAGTTGGAGGCTTGTATAAGCTGGATGTGACCAGGAAAAGTCATCAAGTTTTGGCATCTACAGCAATATCAACAGTAGATTTATGGCATCAAAGGTATGGACATCTAAATCACAAAGATTTAATGCTACTTCAAAAGAACACTATGGTTGAAGGGCTTCCTGTCTTGAAGAATGATCATGTTGAATGTGAAGCATGTGTACTTGGTAAGCAACATAGGGAGGAATTTCCTATACATAAAGAAAAAAAGCAAAGGGAAATACTTGAATTAATTCATACTGATGTATGTGGACCTATGCAAACTAGATCTATTGGTGGAGCATGGTATTTTCTTATTTTTGTGGATGATAGATCTAGATATACATGGGTTTATTTCATAAGAAAGAAGAGTGATGTTTTTTAGTATTTTAAAGAATTTAAGAATATGATAGAAAAACAAACTGGTAATTACATCAAAATTTTGAGATCTGATCAAGGGGGAGAATTCAAATCAAGAGAATTTAATCAATATTGTAAAAGCAATGGGATTCAGCAACAATTTACAGTGCCACATACACCTCAGCAAAATGGAGTTGCTGAGAGGAAAAACAGAACACTAGTTGAATGTGCACGAAGTATGCTTCAAGGTAAAAATATCTCTAATGTTTTTTGCGCTGAAGCCATTAATACTGCTGTTTATTTGAAAAATAAGAGTCCAACCAAAAGTTTAGAGCTTAAAACACCTTTTGAAGCATTTTATGGGTACAAACCAAAAGTAAGTCATTTAAGAGTTTTTGGTTGCAAGGCATTTGCTCACATTCCTAAAGATGAAAGAAGAAAACTTGATGCAAAGTCAATTAAGTGCATATTTATTGGTTATTGTGATAGTCAGAAAGCATACAAGTTGTTTGATCCCAGTATTCATAGACTGCTTGCAAGTAGGGATGTGGTGTTTCATGAGAATGCAAATGAAGGTGATAAAATAAATAAAACTAGTGTATGGCATGATATTGATGACTATGTCAAATTAGACACAAGTGTTGAACAAGAACAGGAACAAGCACAAGAACAGGTACAAGCTCAAGAGCAAGGAGCATCAAGCAGTCATGATACTCCAAAGAGAGGAGAGGAGACTCTACAAAGCCAAAAGAAAGATGAAAGTAGTAAAACTCCAAGAAGGTCATCACGTCAAAGTCAGGTACCTGTAAGGTATAAAGATTATGCATTAATGTCTCAGGTTATGAATGTTGTAGAACCTTCAAGCTATGATGAAGCTAAAGAATATGAAGAATGGAGAAATGCAATGAATGAAGAATATAACTCTATAATGAAGAATGACACATGGGAATTAACAGAATTGCCTAAAAACAAAGTTCCCATAGGATGCAAATGGCTTTATAAATCTAAATTTAATGCTGATGGAAGTATTGATAAACATAAAGCTAGATTGGTTGCCAAAGGATATTCACAAAAGGAGGGAATTGATTATGAAGATACTTTTGCACCTGTAGCTAAGTTGAACACAATTAGAATTATGATTGCATTAGCTACAAAATATAATTGGAAAATGCATCAGTTAGATGTCAAATCTACATTTTTTAATGGTGAGTTAAAAGAAGAAGTTTATTTAGTTCAGCCTGAAGGGTTTGTAAAACAGGGACATGAGCATTTGGTTTGCAGGTTAAAGAAAGCTTTATATGGCTTGAAACAAGCACCAAGATCATGGTATGTGAAAATTGATTCTTTCTTTTATGAGAAAGGTTTTATGAGAAGCAAGAATGATCCTAACTTATACATCAAGGAAGATAAAGACAAGAATGTTGCTTTAATATCTGTATATGTTGATGATCTAATCATAACAATAAATGCATGCAAGTTGATTGAAGAAATTAAAAATCAGTTGTCACATGTATTTGAGATGAAGGATCTTGGTGAATTGCATTATTGTTTAGGTCTTGAAGTTTGGAGGGAGCCTGGTAAGACACTGATCACACAAAGCAAATATACAAGGGAAATCCTTAAAAGATTCAATATGATTGAATGCAAGGCAACATCTACTCCTTTAGAACAAAATGTCAAATTATGCAGTGATGATGGAACCAAAGAGGTGAATGGAACTATGTACCGTCAACTGGTGGGAAGTCTGAATTATCTCACCACTACCAGGCCAGATATAGCATATTCTGTCAGCATACTTAATCAGTTCATGGCTAAGCCTTGTGAAAGCCATTGGAAAGCAGCAAAGAAAGTCCTTCGATATCTGAAAGGAACACTTAATTTTGGTATTATGTATACTGATGAATTTGATGTTGAATTGGCAGGTTATTCTGATTCTGACTGGGCTGGAAATCCAGATGATAGAAAATCTACTATTGGATACGTGTTCAATATTGGTTCAAGAACAATATCATGGAGCAGTGAGAAACAACCAACTGTTTCATTGTCATCCACTGAAGCTGAATATAAAGCATTATGCAGTGCATCCTGTGAAGCAATATGGCTTAGGAGGATACTTGAAGATGTTGGAGAAACACAACAAGCAACTACAGTAATCAGATGTGACAATCAAAGCACTATCAAATTGGCAAACAATCCTATATATCGTGCAAGGACAAAACACATTGAGACACAACATCATTTTGTAAGAGAAAAATTGCAATCAAAAGAAATTGACTTATCATATTGTAATACAAATGAAAATGTGGCTGACATATTCACCAAGCCTCTTGGAAAGGCTAAATTTGAAATATGTAGAAATAAGTTGTACATTGTAGAAAATCCAAATTATGTTGTAAGCCTAGCTGAGACTTAGACCAGCAGGCATGACAATTAAGAGTATAGTGTCTTGTTTATTGTATGTAGTTGGAATTAAGGGGGAGTGTTGGAAACCAGACGTAATTCCAACAACTTGTCACCAATTTTCAACAACTATTTAATGCTGGATCTAGAAATCAGCCGCTATTCTAGAAGTCAGCGGATACATTGACAATGGGGGAAGCTTCTCCAGGAAGCCACCGACTGAACCCATCTCCAGAAACTTCTCTAGCTTGGATATATACCTGTTAAATGATGAATGGATGTGTGTTCTTGTGTTCAGTGTTTCTGAGTTGTGTTGGTGTGCTATGCGCCTCTGATCTTTTCAGTAACTTGGGAGCATAACAACCTCATTATGCTTCCAGTGACCATTGACTGCATTACGAAAATTGGGGAACTGAAATTATGAAGAAGCTTCTGGAAATTATGACGAAGCTTCTGGACGAATCGCGCGCTGTCGATCAGATGTTGGGCTCTGACGGTCTACCAAATCGTGTGGAATGGAGACAGTGAGAAGAAAGAAGATTGTGGCAAACTCAGCAATGGAAGTCATGCAGAATTCAGCAACTCTACACGAGGATGGCCACTGGTGGAGCCCAAGAGAGTAAAGGAAAAAACGGATGGATCCCAAACATCAGCAACTCCACGCAGCCATGCACGCTTCGACCAGCGTTCGCGCGGACATGTGTGCAATAACAATCTCATTCCGCTTCGGCGTTAGGGAAATTGGAGAAATGAAATTATGAAGAACCTTCTGGATCGATCCCGCGCTGCTTTCGCCCACTGTCACACCGTCACTGTAATTTATATCAAGATTTTATAAGCCTTTCTTCTAAATATGAATATTTGCTGTAGATCCTACTCTTTGAGTCACTTTCTAGGCGTCTAGGCAATTTGATTTGCTAACTCCTCTATATTATTCATGAGTCTATGTTGGCATTTATATTCTTTTTTGTGTGTTATATTGTTCTTTACCCACATAATTTCTCTTCCCATAATTTTACTTAATAACTTTTTTTTTGCTTGAAAATAACCATAAGAATTCTATATATCAAGCTCTTGTTGAGATTGTTCTTCTCTTTTGCATGCATAAATCAAGACCCACTTCAACACTAAAGTGATGCAACACAGTGTGATTACAAATCTAATTTCTAAAAGCACACAAAAATTGAAACAAAAGGATGCAACATAAAATTATAGAACAAAGTTACTCTAGCCAAAAAAACTTCAAAAAACATGAAATGAACGAGAAGTGTTGCTGCTGAATAAAGTTTTTTTAGATTTTATAAAAATAGCAATAAAAACCAATTTTTTTACAAAAGACACCCTAAAAACAAAAATTGTTGCTGGAATAACGTCTTTTTTTTTTAGGGTAAATTTTCAACATTTTTAAATAATGACGTGAAATATAAAATATCATGACTTCTAAAATCTTATTAAAAAATGTTGCACATTTACCGTAAAAGGATGCTATTCTAGCATAAACACTTCGTTTTCTCGTGTTGAGGTAACTTTGTTCTATAATTTCCTTTTTCTTTTGTAAACCCAATTGAGACTTAAATTCGTGGGTAGTTTTAATATCTTGAAGAGATAATTTGTCTCAAAGTTTATAGTTTCTTAAGTGCACTTTGTGCATTGTTTGTAAATACTACAAATTTTTAATTAATGTTTTGCTAACCTGCCCATTGTATGTTTGCTTTATTTGCATGTTGCATCCTTCCATTTCTATTTTTGTGTGCTTTTAGAAATTAGATTTGTGACCATATTGTGTTGCATCACTTTGGTGTTGAAGAGGGTCTTGATTTATGCATGTAAGAGAGAAGAACAATCTCAACAACAAGAGCTTGTTGGGTAGAATTCTTATGGAAAGAAAATAGTTCTAGCAAAAGGAAGTTGTTAGGTAGATTTATGGGAAGAGAAATTGTATTGGTAAAGAACAATATAGCACACAAAAGAAGGGTGAAATACCAGCTAAGGAATAATATAGAAGAGTTGTAAATCAAATTACCTAGATGTTGAAGGCCATGTTAATGAAAATAGATACTTAAGAAGTAACTCAAAGAAAAGGATGTAGAACATATATTCATAATATGAGCAATGATGGCTAGCGCTTTAAATGTCCATGAAGCAATTGAAAAATTTGAAGTTCTAAAAGAGAGACTTATAAAATGTTTGATATAAATGTTCTAAAGGAAAGACTTATAAAGTGTTTGATATAAATGAGAGTTAGACCAAAGATAGAAATCACTACCTATTTAGTGAGCATAAACTTAGAAAAAATCAGAAGTCATTCCATGAGTTAGGGAGATAGAGAAATTATTTAATTTAAACTAATTGAAACCCCAAGAAGTGAAACATGCACACACCAAGCTAAACGGGAATGCATATATGTGATGGTAAAATTAGAAATTAGAAAAACCAAGAAAGGCAAAAAAAACACAAAATTAGAGCATGGGACAAGATGCTTGCCTAGCTAAAAAAAATAAATTTATTGCAATGGATTACACTTTAAACATCTTTATGAAGTTGTTGCAAAATCTAAGAGAAAAATATATAAGAATGAAAGAATACATTTAAATTTTTAATCATTACATTAGTTCTCCATTATATTTGAGCAAAGTGGTGAGGGTGATTAGGTTGTTACTAGGTACATAAATGGTCGCTGATATGGTGAGTAATTACGGTGTATCAATGAGAAGGAACATTTTCAAATTCAGATGAGTACAGGGTAGCTTTAACCCTGGTTCACAATATGGAGCCGAAATATCTAAGATCTCTGAGGATCAACAGGGATCTTACAGGTCATCATGTTCTTAAATTCAAGAAAGTGGATCCGATAGCCCGTTGGAGTCCGAATCATATGTACATATCATCTTCTGGCAGTTTTCTAGATTTTCCCCTTCCATGAATCCTAGATTACAGAGAACCCCCTGAAGCTCGGCGGAGGATATGAAGCCGTCGTTATTGATATCATAGACCTTGAAAGCCTCCATCAAATCCTCGTACCCATCCCCATTGCCCAGTTCATCTTCTGATCTAGTATCGTTGAGAAGAAACTAGCACAACCCAACAAATTCATCAAATGTTAAGCTACCGTCTCCGCTCTGAGACATTAGTGCAACCACATATTTTAACTCTTCTTCTGAAATATCGATCCCGATCCGATTCAGTGAGTGATTCATTTCATTTACAGTCACCCCGCCGTCGCAATTTTCATCGATCGTTTCCTACACTCTTCGAAGTTCATCAATGTCAATACAAAGCACCATTAATGCTGTAAATTATTTGGAGCAGGTATTGCGAGAAAGAATGAATGAGGAGTTGTCTAACGAGGCGAAGGAATTGCCAAGACGGTCAAAAGTGGCAGGAATCCAGGTAAAAAAATTTCAAAATTCTCTGTAGCAGTGTTTGAATCCTGTTTTTGATGGTGGAAATGGATTCAACGCCATCAAAAACATCTAGGACACCTAAAATTTTGAAGTTTAACAACTATAACTTGGATTTACAAAAATCCTTGCCGGATTTTCTCTAAATATGACCAGAATTTCCATAACTTTCCAAGCAACTCCTCCTTCTCGTTAGACTACGAGAAAGGAAACAATGGATGGATCCCAAACGTCAGCAATTCCACGTAGGCATGCACACTTCGTGGATCCAAGACTAGGCGTTCGTGCGGACATGTCCGTTATGTGTGAAGCCAAATTCACGCAAGATTCTAGATCCTTCTAGATCAGATCTTTCTAGATCTCCAGGATTCTAGATCTTTCTACACCACCATTAGTCTCTAGATCATTCCAGATCTCCATCTGAATCACATACAAGATTCTAGATCCTTCTTCTGCCTCCATAAATTTGTAATTTCTCTGGCCAAGGGAATCAAGCCAAGGCCCAGGCTTGTTCTGTAATGCTAAGTGATTTATGTTCTCCAGTGATTGTTTTATCTATTCTGCTGTTTCTGATTGAGTAATCTTGTTGTTTCTCCATTTGTCTGTCTCTGTGAATTATTCTCTGCTTTTGCCGTCTAAATCTCTAAGGATAAATCTGCTGTTGTTATGTATGCTCTGGTCTAACAACTGGTATCAGAGCCAAAGGTCTCGAGTTCGAAACACACCTGGCTCGCGTTGAGGGGAGAGATTGTTGCGCTTCCTGTTAATGGTGGTGTTGATTCAACGCTCCCGTGTGTTTCGTGGCATGTGCTTAACACTTGCGAGTTTTGGTGTAACGACAATCGTGACTCCAACAATGTCCGAAGTATTATCATAATGCAATCTAAATATTGCCGTAGTTTACTTGAGTAGTTTTTTTGGCCATAATTTAATGATTATGTTTTTTTTCAAAAAGATATGAAAATTTTGATTATATTTTGAAAAAATTTGGTAGGGATTTTTTTTTTGTTATCTTTGAAAGTTTTGAAAATTCTAGCTATATTTTGAAAAATTTTGGTAGGGATTTTAGGATTTGGTTCGCAGGCACTGAGTTGTATGTATGGTTTTCTCACTAGTTTTGGCATGTATGTGGATTATTGGTCATGATTTGTCACTGGTATGGAGGATTGCTTGGATTGATAGTGGATTTGCCTAGCCTTTCCATTCCTAGATAGCCATGGTGATGTAGATTTATTTCTTTGTTTTCTGGTTGGTACTCATGTTTCTTTTAGCTTGGGTTGAGTTATTAGTTCCTTGAAGCCCTGATTGGACAAAAGCTCTGGAAGCCCTGTAACAACTTGTGTTAAGTTACTAGTCCCGGAAGCCTTGGCTAAACAAACGCTTAGGAGAAAACTGATCATTATTTATTTCATAGGCAATATAGGCTCCTGGGCTCTTTCGAGGTACCTTGGGAGCAATAACAATCTCATTCCGTTTCTGGTGACCATTGACGGCGTTAGGAAAAATGGGGAAATGAAATTATAAGGAACCATTCTGTATGGATCGCCCGTTGCTTTTGCCCACTGTTTCGCCGTCAGAGTAACGCATGTTAGGCTCTGACTGTCTACCCAACCGTGTGGAATGGAGACGCTGAGACGAAAGAAGATTCTGGGAAACACAGCAATGGAAGTCACATAGAAGTCAGCCGCTCTGCACGAGGATGGACGCTGGTGGAGCCCAAGAGTATAAAGGAAACAACGGATGGAGCCCAAACGTCAGCAACTCCACGTAGGCATGCACACTTCGTGGATCCAAGACAAGGCGTTCGTGCGGACATGTCGGGACTCTGGCGTATTATCATAATGCAATCTAAATATTGCCGTATTCTAGCTGGGGTAGTTTTTTCTTACCGCAGTCTGACGATTATGTTTTTTTTTCCTTGAAAATTATGAAAATTTTGATTATATTTAAAAAAATCTGACAATTTTGATTATATTTGAAAAAAATCTGACAGGGATTTTAGTAAATTCAAGTAAAAGTTGTCAAATTTTAAGTGTCTTCCGAATTTTTGCTAAATCTATTTCCACCATCAAAACATGATTCAAATACTTTCTTTACAAAAATTTTTGAAATCTTTTTGCCCGCCACTTTTGGCTGTGTGGGCAATTCCTCCTCCTATGTTCACGACTCCGTTTTTTACCTTCCGATTAAATTTGTCTTTCATGGAATTGTAAGTGTGAGTTATGATTTCTCCATAGTTTGAGTATCTTAGAGATTGTAAGTGTGAGTTATGATTACTCCATAATTTGAATGTTTTAGAGATATTTTTTGGGCACTAATTCTATTGTTAAATATTACAAGAATAAATTATGAATTCTCCATAATTTAAGTGTTTTAGAAGTTTTTTTAAATCACTAATTTTGATTGTTAAATTTATTTAATTTCCGAATTTAGGCCTCTGTGATCCATAAATATAACGCTGAGATTTTTTCGGTACTAATCGGTTTTGAATGTGGTTATTATCGAACGATTCTAGTATTATAATCACGGATCACAAAGGCTTAAATTGGGAAATTATTACCCATTGCAATTAAAGTTCATGATGATGAACCACATTGGTTAGTTACCATCTAGATGTGTAATTATTACCGAAAAATTCTCAGCATTAAAATTATTTAAATTAAACAATTTAGATATATAAAATATTTTTAATATTTTTCCATATTCAAAAATAAATTTTAAATAATAAAAAAAATTAACAATTTTATAAGAATTATATCACTAAATTTAAAAGGGAAATAAATGTTAATTAAACTTTATATCACTCTATACGTGATTTTCAATAGAGGATGTCTTTATTTTTTATATATTTATTTTTTCATAGAAAGAAAAAATAACACTTTTCTATTAATCTTTTTGTACTTAGCATACAATTTGACATATCACATTCTTAGTGATAGTAGTGCCTTTCACTCCATATTACAAGATTGCTTTTTGTACTGAGCATACAATTTGACATATCACATTCTTAGTGATAGTAGTGCCTTTCACTCCATATTACAAGATTGCTTGTTTCATTTAGGTTGGGTTATTATAACACTACTATATAAATAAGGGAAATATAACATTTTTCTGTGTTAAAATAAGGGAGTATTAAGGGGCGGACTATTGGATTTATATAGTATTTTTATTTATAATTTGGAGGAAAAGTGGTCATACTAGTGAAATTATAATAATGAAAAAATGATAAATTGGGGTTGGAAAGCTTACTATGGGCCTGACAAAAATTGTAAATAACAATTTTTGAATGTGAGATTAAAAAAACTCATCTTTGAGATTATTAATACTTTTATTAATTTATATGGATGTGAGGTTTGGAGATGCAATATCTCTAGAGAGCCATGGATAAAGATCAAGTAAATCCAAAATAATCTTATAGTCTATGATCTAAAAATAAATGCACCCTACCCCATCCTCATAGAAGTAGAGCATGCCTATGACTATTGAAAATTACTTAAAGTGAGATGTTATCAAACTCATTTTTTGTTTGACAAGCAACTACAACTAATATAGATCCGTCTTAACTCCATGTCTATCATCCACTAAGGAATCCCTCAAGGTGAAATCAAGTATTTTCAATTTAAATTTGTTTGATAAATAACTACAACCAATATAAATCGACCCTAACTCCATATCTATCATCCACTAAGGAATCCCTCGAGGTGAAATCAAGTATTTTCAATTTAAAAAAGGTTTTCATCTTAAGAGATTTGATTCCCTTGGCACATGATAGATCCAAAATTAAGATATTGGTATATAATGTAGTAATTATAAATGTAAGGGCATAGCTCAAAGAGAAAACATTATTCAACAATAGAGTTATAAGACATTTCAAAAGCTACAAATTAAATTTAGCCAACATTTTTAATAAGAGTAATAATTCATTCTTGTCTTTGCTAAGGTGGATGGATTGATGTTACCATAGAAGGGTTCTATCCTCATGGAATTTGAGTTTGCACACCACTCTATAATGGTTTTTGAACCACATTATTTTGCATTAGTCATTGAGCATATTTATTTATTAGAGACATACACCACATGCTACACATTTTGTATTTTGTGTATATTAATATTGCAAATTGATTATGATGATGGGGAAGACAAAGAATAAGGAGAAGGTCCAAGGGTTCAATCTCAAAAACTGAGAACTCAATGTGAATAGTGAGAGGTTGCTCAAAGATGTTCAATGTAATTGAGCTCATCATTCAAAAAATACTTTTTCAACGATGTTCGGAAAATTGTGGGAATGCCACTACCCAAGTTTTTACATTTTGGTGACCTAACTTTTGAAGGATTAGTTTAGGAAGAGGAAAAGTGTATCCAAGCCATGGGAAAATTGATGTAGAAATGACAATGTATAAGGCAAAGTTAGAGAATCTCCAAGAAAGGGATAGGGATTGACAAAAAAGAGAGGCCTCCAACATCAAATGTCTAAACAATGGCAAAGGAGACCTTGGTAAGCGCTTTTTAAGGGATACATCTTATTGTTCCTTCATAAACCAGTGATTTGATTAGACAAATTAAATTGCGTACCAAAAATATGGGTTTCACTTTATTAAAAAAAAATGGGTTTCATTGATTTGTGGATTGGGCAAATGGATTAAGGAATAAAAGCATGCATGTCTCAGAAATCCAAAGTCCTGGTTACATTAAGGTAACCAAAAAGCATAAGGAATATTAAAAATTCATTGAATTGAGAGAGCATACAATGAAGGAGGGGGTCTAAACCACCATTACAATAAGAAGTGCACTAAAAAGGATTGCAATGCCAAGGTATTCACTAAGTGAAAATCTATTCCAACTTTGTTGCAAAGTCAATCTATTAATAAAGGAAAATCTAAATATCACTAACCACTAATAATGTGTGAACTTAATTGATACAGAAACATATGCCATTGGCCATACTCATGGATCAAGGTTGATCAAACAGAGATGAAGGAGAGGATGTGTGGGCCATTCATTCTCTTCCCATATAAACCACCAATGAACAACTTGGGAGTTCATGTATCATTGATGTTTCTTTGCATTTGATGACATGGGTTGTTGGAGCATACCATTGTGGAGATGTGGGAATGGAAGGAGTTTGGAGGTGAGGGTCTTGCCCTCAAGCTTTTATAAATAAGATATAATAATATATGTAATACACAAATTAAATAATTTGTGAGATGGATGTGCAATAAAGAGATTTAAGAAAGAAAATGTTGATCAATCAATCACATGAGTATTAAATTTTGGTTGGTTGATAGTTTAGAATATTAATAGTGAAAGGGATATTATTAGAGGGAATCACAAAGGCGTTGTTGGGGGAATAACATTTTGATTTTAGGGAAAGGAGGAAGAAGTTAGAGAGCTTGAGAAGAAAAGAAGACATTGAGTGAGTACTGCTATAATTTTTTTATTTTTCTTTTATAAACCCAAAAGAGATTTAGATTGTTGAGTAGTTTTAATATCTTGAAGAGATAATTTGGCCCAAACTTTATATTTTCTTAAGTGCATTTTGTGCATTGTTTGTAAATTCTTTGAATTCTTAATTATTGCTTTGTTAACCCACCCATTGTATGATTGTTTTATTTGCATGTTGCAGCCTTTTCCATTTCAAGTTTGTTGTGATTTTCGAAATTAGATCGTGAACATAGTATGCTGCATCAATTTGACATTGAAGTGGGTCTTGATTTATGCATGCAAGAGAGAAGACCAATCTCAACAACTAAAGCTTGTCGAGTAGAATTATTTTTATGGAAAGAAAATAGTTCTAGCAAAAGAAAATTGTTGTGCAGAGTTATAGGAAGAGAAATTGTATTGGTAAAGAACAATATAGCACACAAAAGAAGGGTAGAAATACCAACATAGGCATCCATCCATTCATAGCCATGTTAATGAGGATGGATGCCTAAGAAGTGACTCAAAGAGTCCGAGTCTACAACAAATATTCATAATATGAATGTTGATGGATAAGGCCTTGAATGTCCATCGCTGTTGAAAAAATTGAAGCTCTGGGGGAAAGGATTATAAAGTCTTTGATATAAACGAGAATTAGATAAAAATAAAAATCACTCATTACTCCGGGATATAAACTTAGAAGAACTCATTCATGAACTGGACTGAGGGAGATGAAAAAATTATTTGATTTAAAATAATTAGCCATCCCAAGAGAGTGAAACATGCATGCACACGGCTAAAAAGAAAGAAAGAAAAAGAACAAAATTAGATCATGGGACAAAATTATTAATTTTTGCTCCATTAGATTTGAGCAAAGTTGTGAGGGTGGAAATTCAATTCAATGAGAATAAACATTTCCAAATTCAGATGAGCAGAGAGTAGAGTTAATCCTGGTTCACAATATGGAGCCGAAGACTCTAAGACCTCTGAGGATGAACAGGGACCTTACAGATCATCATATTCTTGAATTCAAGAAAGTCCAGTAGCCCATTGGAGTCCGAATCATATGTACATATCATCTTCTGGCAGTTTTCCAGATTTCCCCCCTCCATGAATCCCAGATTACAGAGCACACGTTGAAGCTCGGTGGAGGATATGAAGCCGTCATTATTCATATCATAGACCTTGAAAGCCTCCATTAAATCCTCACACCCATCCCCATTGCTCAATTCATCTTCTGATCTGGTATCCTCAAGAAGAAACTGACACAGTCCAACAAATTCATCAAATGTCAAGGTACCGTCTGCGCTCTGAGATATTGGTGCAACCAGACATTTTAAGTCTTCTTCTGAAATATCGATTCCGATCCGACACAGGGAGCGATTCATTTCATTTACAGTCAGCCTGCCGTCGCAATTTTCATCGATCGTTTCATATAGCCTGCGAAGCTCGTCGATTTCAATAGAAAGCGCCATTAATGCTGTAAATTATCCGGAGCAGCTATTGCGAGAAGTAATGAAAAACGCAATGCCAGATTTTCCAATATATAGGAAAAGGCCCATCATTGTATCATACGCGATATGGGCTCCTGGGCTCTCCTTCGGGGTAACATGGGCGCAATAGCAAACTCATTCCGCTTCTTGTGGCGATTGACGGCGTTAGGAAAACTGGGGAAATGAAATTATGAAGCAGCTTCTGGTATGGGTTGCGCGCTGCTTTCGCTCAAGTCGGGGGCGTCGCAGCGATAGGTCCAACTAACCGTGTTGAATGGAGATGTGTGACGAAAGAAGATTCTGGGAACGCACAAATGGAAGTCACGCAGAAGTCAGCGGCTCCGCACAAGGAAGCGCGCTGGTGGAGCCCAAGAGAGTAAATGAAAGAACGCATGGCTCCAAACGTCAGCAACTGTACGCAGGCATGGACGCTTTGTGGATCCAGCACGACGTTCGTGCCACATGTCAGAGTATTATCATAATACAATAACTTATCCTATTTTAAACTATGTTAAAAATCAGAGTCTCCTAAAGAGGGGGAGGAATTGGGCAATAAATATTCATCATGGTACATGGCATTAATTGAGCCGCAGGTGTATATGTCCACTGTTGGATTTGGAATCTAAAATTGAAAGGTGCGCATATACAACCCTTGGCCGCTGTATATGTCTACCGTTGGATTTTGCCAAGGCCAAAATCTAAGAGTGAGCATATACAACCCCCACTTAATTAATGCCATATAGCAGAGTATTTGCCCAAACTGTCAAAAGTGGCATGAATCAAGGGAAAAAAAATTCAAAAAATCTTGTAGAGGCAGTGTTTGAATCATGTTTTTGATGGTGGAAATGGATTCAGCACCATCAAAAACCTCTAGGGCACCTAAAACCTTTTTTTTGATGGTGGAAATGGATTCAACACCATCAAAAACCTTTAGGGCACCTAAAACCTTGAAGTTTGACAACTGCAACTTGAATTTACAAAAATCCCTGCCAAATTTTATCAAAATATGACCGGAATTTCCATGACTATCAGGTCAAAAAATCAGTGTAATGCAAGTTGACTCATAACATTTTTTCAAAGAAAACCAAACCACCTTTAGTGCTCTGTAAGGAGTCCCTATTTCACTCTTGCCATAGGCCTCTAGGTTTTGCGCTATTAACTTGTATACTTAAATATAAAGAAGACAAACTCTTAGCAAAGCAAAAGCAATTTTATGACACAATTCAAGCTATATATATATATATATATATATATATATATATATATATATATAGTAAATTTAAATCTTATTAGGTTAGGTTTAATTTTTATTGTGGGGTTGAGAATGATATTCACCTTTAATGAAATTAAACTATTGTAAGTGTTTGAATTGAGGCTTTTGTGATCCATATCAAGTTTATGAGAAAAAATATTTCGGCGTAAATCACATGATAGTACATTTGTCGATGGGTTCATTAAACTATTGTAAGTGTTTGAATTGAGGCTTTTGTGATCCATATCAAGTTTATGAGAAAAAATATTTCGGGGTTTTCGGCGTAAATCACATGATAGTACATTTGTCCATGGGTTTTGAACCAACGAGTGTGGTTCATCATCAGGACAAGTTGAAGAATCAGATCATGGCTACATCTTAAAGAATCTGATCGTGGCTACATCTTAAATAGGGAGAGTAGACTTTCCAATGGCTAGGTTTGACTAAAAATCAGCTATATTAGACTGGACATGGCAAACGACTATAATTGACCCAGAAACAACTATATTTGACTATTTAATTAAAATAATATTATTATGTTAAAAAGAATCTTATTTTAATTTTTGTTTTAAGTAAAAAATTAACCAATTATGAGTCAAAAATCTAGGGAATGTGATAAAATTGTTAACTTGTATTATTAGAATAATCTTAATATTATATTAACATAGTAGAATTATTCTTATTATTAATGGCTAGGGTAACTATTTAATATAAATTAATTAGTAAAACACTAATAGATTAGTGTGTAAGGATTTAATATTAACTAGAATAATATTGATTATTAATATAATAATTATTAATATATTATTAGTTAAATTATTATTCCAATATTAATAGATCTAGGGATATTAGTAAATGTAAGAATTATTTTAAGATATTTCATTAATTAGTTAAGCATAGTTATTAATCGAAAATATTAGATATTAGCTAAACTAATAATAATTAATATTATATCATTCTTATAATAATGCTATATTATTAATCTCATTAACGATGACATGTGTAACTAATTAGTATAAATTTAATATTGAGGTTATTTAATGGGAATAAGTATTACCACTTCTAGAGATATTAGTAAATAGTAAGGATTTAGTAATAACTAATATAATATTAATTATTGTTATATTATATATACAAGATCATTTGGATTAGTTAAAAGAATGTAATATTTATATTAATATTTAATATATATTATTAGTAATATTAACCAAAAATAATAATATTAGTTATTATTATATTCTAGTTATAGTATTATTCTAATTATTAATGGTTAGGGTAACTAATAGTTCTAGGAAAATTAGTGATAGTAAGGATTTAATGTATTATTATTATAATAGTATTATTATTAAAGGAAGGGTAACTCATTAATATGAATCTATTGGTAAAGTTGTATAAATATTAAATGTTAGATAATTTAATCTATTTAGATAGTTATGAAAAGGACTAAAAAAAATAAAAATTCAAGGTAGATATTTTTAAGAGGATAAAAGGAAGGCTCAAGAAAGCAGGCTAAGGGTAACAAGGGAAATTTTTTCTAGAACAAACTATTAATAGAGGGAGGGGGGAGGGGAAGGGAAGAAACAATAGCAACTATTAATCTTCCATCCGTCGTCTCTATTGAGATTGCTAGGCCTTCTTTCAATCTCAATGGCTTCCCTAAATTTCTGGTGATGGAACTGCACAACTCTAGCAATAACATTGGCCTCCTCAATACAAACATGATGTTTGGTCTTCTCCACATGCTCTGCTAATGCGGAAGATTTGGTTCTCCTGTGAACTGCACAACTCTAGCAATAACATTGGCCTCCTCAATACAAACATGATGTTTGGTCTTCTCCACATGCTCTGCTAATGCAGAAGATTTGGTTCTCCTGTGTTTTAGGTCCCCTGCATGCTCATTAATCCTTTGATTAATAGAGCGTCCAGTCTCACTAATGTAGGGGGTCCCATAGGAACAAAGAATAATATAGACACCCTTCATGTCCATAGGGCTCATAGGATCCTTCACTGAGCCGAGGGATTTACGAATGGTGTTAAGGGGTCTAAATCTATTAATATCCCTAGATATATTAATATTGGAATAATAATTTAACTAATAATATATTAATAATTATTATATTAATAATCAATATTATTCGAGTTAATATTAAATCTTTACACCCTAATCTATTAGTGTTTTACTAATTAATTTATATTAAATAGTTACCCTAGCCATTAATAATAAGAATAATTCTACTATGTTAATATAATATTAAGAGTAGTCTAATAATACAAGTTAATAATTTTATCACACTCCCTAGATTTTTGACTCATAATTGGTTAATTTTTTACTTAAAATAAAAATTAAAATAAGATTCTTTTTAACATAATAATATTATTTTAATTAAATAGTCAAATATAGCCGTTTCTAGGACAATTATAGCTGTTTGCCCTGTCCAGTTTAATATAGCCGTTTTTCAGTCAAACCTGCTCTCCCTATTTAAGATGTAGCCATGATCTGATTCTTCAACTTGTCCTCACGATGAACCACACTAGTTGGTTCGAAACAAATCGACAAATGTACTATCACATGATTTAGGCCGAAGTATTTTTTCTTATAAAATATTATAGTGTATTCAATTTCTATTGGCCTTAATAATAACATCTTATAGGTGGAGAGATTACATCTAACACTACCACAACCACATTAATAAATGTGATTGATAAACAAACATATATCAACCACATTTATTACTAACATTAAAAAATATTAACATTAATAATTTTATTATTGTTTATAAATTATATATTATTATTATTATTTAGTACTATAAATTAACCAAAAAAGAAACAATATAAATATAAATATAAATAATTAAAAATAATATTAATATTAATATTAAAAATAAAAATATCAATAATTATTAAAATTAAAAATTAATAATACTAATAATTAATCTTAAATATTAAGAATTAATATCTTAAAGTTAATTAAGAAAATTCTAAATATCTTAAAGTTAATTAAGAAAATTCTTTTCATAAAAATTGTATGACAGAAAGTTTTGGCTTATGTGTTTAGAACTAACCAATATAATTCATTGTCACAACCAAATTAAATTTATATAAATTAAAATAATTTGAATCAGTTAAAATAGTTTAAAAAGTTTAAATCTATTTATACATAAAACAAATATATATATTTTAAATAATAATCTTTATTAAAAAGTTTAAATCTATTTATACATAAAACAAATATATATATTTTAAATAATAATCTTTATTTTTACTTCACATTGGTAACATCCCCTTCAGCAAATAAAGAGAAAACGTACACTTAGCGTCATAGCGTATTTGATTTTTAACAACCAATTCCGGCAAAATTAAGTGAAAATGTAGGCTTAACGTCATACCATATTTGATTAATGGATTGTATTTTCACAATGTGGTAATTCATAAATTCTAGGTTATAGAAATTGATTTTCAATACATCGTATTTATACAATGCGGTAATTCATGAGTGCTCAAAAGGAGTGTTGTGGCAAAAGAGTGTTGTGGCAGAGGAAATGGAAGTGAATAGAAGGGCATTTTAAGGGGAAGTTTTATTATGGTTATTGTTTAAGGATATATTTTTTATATTTAATATAAAGAAAATGTGTAATTTTTTTCATGTTTAATATAGAATTTGTAAATAATATATTAAAAAATTTATAATATTAATTATAAATAAAATATTTTAATTTTATTTTTATAAAATAATTGAAAAAGAAAAATGTTATTATATGGATAAGTAGTTTTTATATCTTTTAATAAGTTAGATGTAGATTTCCATTAGTGTTTAATTATTTCAATATCAAACATAAATTAAATATTTTATTGTCAATTATAACTAAAATATAAAAAAATATTGTGTTTAGAGCAATTTTATTGTCTAGTATGAAGGAGATGTATAATTCTTTCTGTGCTTCACATAGAGTTGACATATGGTATTACTAGTGATAAAGAGTAGTGCTTTTGTAATTCTTTTTGTGTTTAACATAGAGTTGGCATATGATATTATTAGTGATAAACAATGGCGCCTTTGGAGTTTTGGTGTTTGGAATCGATTTGCAAGTAGTCCCACCAGTGGCGTCACCCATATGCCTATATTGTAAGAGGATACAAGCAATATGAAAGCAAGTCCCATCACCAACTCCAGTTTTGTTGTTTGGACAGTCACCAACTCCAACCTCTCCAGTTTTGTTGTTTGGAATCCATTTGCAAGTAGCCCCACCCATGTTCTATATTAAAAGATTGTTTTTTATATTCATGTTGGGTTCATATAGCATTTTAGTTATGTTAAAATAAGGAAACTATTAACCACCAATGATATGTTAAATTAAAGGAACTACTAAAAGTACATTGGGATACCATCCCTATTTACAACTCCAGGGAAATTCCTTGATATAGCTAGAATTATAATATTCAAAAAATGATAAATGGAGAGTGGAAAATTTACTATGGGCTTGAAAACAATTCTAAATAACAATATTTGAATATGTGATTAAAATTTTGTTTTTGATACTCTTGTTACTCCTATTATTTTATATAGATGTGAGGTTTGGAAATGCAATATTTCTAGAGAGGCATGGAAAAAGGTAGAGAAAATCCAAAAGAATTTTATAGTTTATAATCTCAAAATTAAAGGAAATACACCCTACCCTATATTTTTCATAAAAATGAACCTTTCCCACATTAAGAGCATGGTTACAACTAGATACATGTATAAGAACAAGTTAAAAATCATGGAAGACAAGAGGCTTCCTAAAATTACTCTAAAAATCTAACCAAGAGCAAGTCTGACTCAAGTGGGCATGGCATAATGATTCCTAGTCTTGCCTAAACAATCAAGGAATAAAAGAAGATATCATTTTGTAGAACAACAATAATATTAAAAATATTACTACATCAAAATTTAAGTAGAAATTGTGGTGTCATATAGAATTAGAGGAAAAATGAAACTAAGATATTATAAGGAGGTTATCAATCCTAATCTAGAAGATAAAATATGTCTATATATCTTCCTTGTGTAAAGAATAAAATAAGCAATTTAAGAATAAGAATAAATTCTCATGAGATCGATGGTGAAACTGAGAATTAATCAATTGCCAAAACATTGTGGGATGAGAGAGTCTATCACCTTTGTGACACTGAGAGGGTTGAAGATGGAAAACACTCTCTCTTAAAATATCCAACATATACCTAGATTAGATCTTAGTTTCAAAATAGTTGTAACACTTAGGCACAACCAACCTTCCTAACTTTTTAAGTTAGCAAAAGTTAGCAAAACCATTATGATCTTATAACACATCTCTTAATGTTTTTTGAGCACATAAGTAAAATTTTAAATAATTTAAAGTAATTTCTTTCTTTCTTAAAACTTTATAAGACAAATTTGGTCCCCAGTAAACATTAATCATCATCATATTTTAAAAAAATATCAATTAAAAAATTACAATGTTAGTCATACATAAAATATTCTGATTCTCTCTCACACTTAAGTAGAATAATATATATATATATATATATATATATATATATATATATATATACTTGAATAGTTATGACATATATTTATATATCTATATAATATCAACTTTATATAAAACTTGAATATTAGATATGATAGTTAAGAATATATATTTCCTTGTAAAAGATTATTTACTTTTAATTTATATATATTTTCTTTCATTTTTAACATGTTAGATGATTGCAAACCTTTGTTTCAAAATAAATTCTTTTATTTATGGTAACATGGAATTTTTATCTTATATTTTTTTAGAAGTCTTTCCAAGGTAGTTTTTCTTCCATTCATTCATCACAACTTTTGCTGACTTTTGCACACTGGTTAAAATGCAATTTTTTCCCTTTTGCCTTGGCCGCCATGAATTTTTTTTATTAGTTTTATTCACTAAACTTCAATTTTTTTGTTTGTTTGTTTTGTTTTCTAAACCTTTTTAGGCTTAAATAATATATTTTAAGGTTATCCGAGTATGATAGGTGGTAGGTGTTATTGTAAGGAAATTTTCAGGGAAACATTGTTGGTATAGAGGAGATTCCCCAAGTTTCGTAGTATCTTCTACTTTACTGGGTTACTCTTTGGTGTATTATAACTTTCCAATTAACATAATACGATAAAACCCTGCTTGCTGGGATAATTTCTTGAATTCGTTTCCAATCATAAGAACTTAGATGAATAAATTCTTCTCTTTGAATTTCTTTGAATTTGGGTTTGTTGTTATTTTTTTGCTTTCTATTTTAGGTATTTGTTTTTTAATTTTTCCAGCATGCTTTCTTTTCAACTTTTAATTTTTGTTCGCTGGTTGTTCCAAGAAGCCTTTATTCCAACAGAAAAGTTAGATGAATAAATTCTTCTCTTTGAATTTGGGTTTGTTGTTATTTTTTGCTTTCTATTTAAGGTATTTGTTTTTTAATTTTTCCAGCTTGCTTTATTTTCAACTTTTAATTTTTGTTGGCTGGTTGTTCCAAGAAGCTTTTATTCCAACAGAAAAGTTAGTTAAGTTTCCTAAAATAACATTTCTAAATTAGTATTTGATTTATTTTAATTTTAATTCTAGAAAAATGTATAGTATATAAAGCTTAGTCCATGGCTAGGTTGAAATAGAAGATTTGATTGTTTTTTAGATAAATATTTTGTATGGTATGAAAATATGAAATACATATTAATTTATGGACTTCTAGGTTGGTTTATAACTGGAAAACAAAGTTAGAGTTAGAATCTTAATCTTTTCAAAAGAGTATAGGACATATTTATGTTTGTTGATATAAAAACTAAAAACTAGGCCACGTAAGCCAATTACAAACTAAAGATACACACAAAGAGCATGAATGAATAGATAGAAAGACACTGGTCAAAGAGATTTGTCCTACTTAGCTATGGTCCAACATTCTTGCTTGAGGGGTGAGTCTTCAAAGAATTTGCATGAGGAGGAGATCTGTGAAGCTGATGAGACACATCCCTAATTCAATAACTTATTTATAATTTTATTTCCAATTCTTCTTATGTGATTAGGGATGATCATTATAATGGAAGGAAGGAGCGATGCTACTCGTATGAGTAGTCTTTCAGGTCTCCAACTATGATATATTTTTCTGATTTGGGTACCATGTAAGATCTTTCATATCATGTTTATAATGAGTTGAGAATGTCCCTCCACCATAATTTTTGTATAGCCTTGAGTTTGGGCAATCAATACTAGTCCCTCTTCCAGGGATTTCAATTATACTGCATTGTTATTGTTATATACCATAAAGATTGAATACATGTAGATAGGGGATCCCAAACGATCCCCGAAGATACCTCCATAGATCGCCTTGCATGGGTTACCTTTTGAAGCACCATAAAAAGACTAACTTTTGAAAATTAGGGGAGGATGGAATAGGCATTGTAGTAGGGTGAAGAGAGGGGGAAATCATGAATCTTGAAGTAGGACAACAAATCTAAAGTAGCAATGTCTCATTTCCTGAGGTTCGTCAGTCTTGATCTAATCAAGACTTCATTGCAATTTATTCCTTTACATTCTTTTGAATTGTGATCTAAAGAGACTCATGAGGGAGGGAGGGATTCTTGAATATGTGACAATTCCTGTATTTGAAAATAACCCAAAGGAGTAGGCATGGAAGGAGTGTCTAGATTTGATTCAATATAGGATTATTATAAGTTTGAGCCCTCTAATTGTTAATGGTGTGAGGGATATTATATAGATCATAGTCTGGTCTCTTCATGCTAGCTTCTAGATTGATCCATAGATGATTGGGACATGGGAAACTATTGAAGAGGTGCTCCACATTTTCAACTTCTTAAAGGCATGAAAAATAGTGGGAGGGGCCCATATGCTTGCATTTCTAAATGTTGTCCCAAGTTAAGGGTTTCCCTTGACCTAGGAGCCATAGGAAGATGGAAAATTTTGGCCATATATTTCTCTATTATATGCATCTCTAGATGGAATTATTTGGAAAGTCTTTGAAACATGCTTCCAGGTTATAAGCCTCACAGATGAAAAAGGAACAACTTCGTTCGTAATCCCATCACATTTTATTAGCCAAGTTGGATATCAAGATGAGTCTTTGTTGAAGCTTCTACCAAAAGTTTGACCAAGTCTCCTTCGTGTGCTTGGGATTCCATTCCCTAATAATTAACCATTGCCTCCATATTTGATATGAATTAGAGGCATACAATAGTCCTTAACTTTGTCAAGGACCTAGGATGTCATGTGGAGCCATAGATCCCTTAAGTCATTTTGGCCCTTGGAATTTTAGGAGATGTCACCATGAGTCCTCCCAAAACATGGATATTTGCCCATCACAAATTCCCCAAAAGTAGTGTTCTATCAAATGCATTTTTTTTTGCTAGATTGCAAATGGAGGAGATTTCTTGGGAGAAGGGAATTCTTATGAGATCCCTAATATGAATGTGATTTACATATTTTCTCATCTAGATACATTTCCAAAGGTATTTACCTCCTTGGAGCCAATGCTACTAGATCTTGGCTCCCAGAACTATAGCTAAACTTGAAGGATCTCTTAGCCCCATACCTCCCTTTAGTTTGGGTCTGTAGATCTTACGGCAAGCTACAATCCTCCATTTGTTTTCCAATTTTTATTCTTCCCATAGGAAATATTGCCACAAGATCTTGATTGAGTTGAGAATGGAGGAGGGAGCCATAAGAGTAGAGCACAAATATATGGGAAAATGCTATAGAACCAGCTTGAGGAGGACAAGTCTTCTTGCCAAGTTTTGTGATCAGAAGGTCTAGCCAATTGATATGGATTGAATAATTATATTGTTTTTCATCCATATCGATACATTTGGAGTGGGAAAAGTGAAGGAATCAGCTCATAAGACCATATTTACCGGTAGGACCCAGTTTTATAAAACTGGGTTTGAAACCTTCTAGGAGCGTTTTGAGGCATCAAATGACATTTTTTTGGGTTAAAGCTTTACTACTTTGGTGGAACACCATTTCATGCTATTCTACACACATAGATCTTTCTGATGGTGCAAGAAGCGTGCCAATCAAATTCTAAATGCAAAAGTTATGCCACTCAAAAGTTGACCTTCTTGTTTTCATAACTATAGTTCAGGAGGATGTAGCGCCAACCCCCATTATTCATGGAAAAGAGGCTATCCACATGATAATGATCCGAAATAATCTAGAATATTCTATATTTTAACTTTAGTTAAGAGTTGATGTAGTCAAAATTAACCACTGTTAGGCTATCAAGCTGTGTTATAAATAGGCCACTAGGAGGAAGATGCATTCCATTCTTTTGACATCATTTTGTTCCATAGTTGAGAAAAGATAGCCATGAGAGATAGGAGGTAAAGCAAACAAAGAGGATTTGTGCACTGTAGCATCCCACTGGCCACATGCATTACTTCTTTGTACCTGCAACCATATTTCCAGACTAAGAAAGAGAGTGAAGTGACATAACCTTCCATCTGGGTTTTCTCCCGAAAGGGTTTCCCAAAGAGCATATATGGTGTTTTTGTGTGTCTTTGTGTGCTTATTTTATCATTATCTACTTTTCTTCATAATTTCCATTCACAAGCATGCACTAATTACAATTAAACCTACAGATCTTAAAGTTTTAATAAAACTGTAATAGTGTAGAATCTCAAATTTTTAATATAATATTATCAGATCTATTTTGACGAACTATCTTGTGGAATATCCATGGCTATTTACAGATCATTTGGTATCAGATCAAGTTTTTTTCGATATTTTGTGCAGATTGTAAGGATCTAGATTGGCGGGGTCGAAAATTGTAAAACCCTGATTGTGGCCGACGAATCTATAAATGAACCTCATGATCTTCCAAAGGTGATATATTCATGGCTCGAATAACAAGTCGCATATATAAAATGCAATATAAACATCCTCATGGTGGCCCTAAGAAATAAGATGGGTATATTTGGAAAAGATGGGGGATCGAATGAAGAGGAAATTTCAGAAGGGGGATCAGGCACTCAGGAAGACACAAAGAACCAGTCGAAGAAAGAACCCAAAAAATATCAACCTAGTTCAAGTGTCATGAATCAATCCCGTACCACGATGAGATTGATGCTCTAAATCTGAAACACTGGTTGCAGTAATTAGAAGTTTACTTCACCGTCCATCACATTTAGGAAGGGAAAAAGATCTCATTCACGCGACTGAAATTAGAGGGTCATGCACTAACTTGGTGGGAGAGCCACATTAAAACCCTGAGGTTGGAGGGAGAACTTCCAGTGACTAAGTGGGAGGATTTTAAAACCCTCATTAAGTCACAACTTTATCCTACTGGGTACATGGAGGACCAGTGGATCTGGTAGCATTACTTCAGGAAAAAGCTGGGAAAAGCTTGCAGAAGTCAATCGTGGAATTCAGGAAGATGGTTATAATGTTGGGTATCTATCCAAAGAAACAATATGTACTCCTCAAGTATTTGTTGGGCCTGCACCACCATCAATGTGAGAAAGTGATGCTATCTAAGCCCAAATCGGTGGATGAGGCTTGTGTACAAGCACAATACCTAGAGAACATAGGCCTGAAGAGACTGCAATCAAGTGGATCAAAGAAAAATGAGCAACAAGAAGCTTCTAAGGAGGGGAAGAGGAAGCAAAAAGGGGGAAATATAAGAACACGACAACCACAACACACCAGTGCAAAGATCCTACCAACGACTGCAACCAATGCAACATCGATGGCCATACATAGGAAAAATGTTGGAAGTTGCATCTAGAGCTAAACCTGAAGAAGAATAAGAAAGATAACAAGAAGAAGAATATCATGGCCACTGATTCGAGCAACCAAGTTCAATGAAGCTCTGATGTGGATGAGAAGATCCTCTATACGTCAATACAGAAGGAGGTGAATCCGAGTAGCCTCCAACAACAAGAAGAGAAAGAAATGACCAAACTCTTTCATATAAAGATACAGGTCAAGAAGACAAATATTGATGCTCTGTTTGACTCAGGATCACAGGAAAATCTCATTGCAGCAGAGCTGGTCAAGAAGTTGGGGTTGGAAGTTCGTGATCATCCAAACCCATATCCACTAGGATGGGTAAATAAGGATGTAGAGCTGAAGGTAACAAAATAGTGTAAAATTATATTTGATATTAATACCAATTTTATTGATGAAGTAGATCTAGATGTGGTTCCCCTTGATGTATGTGGAGCCGTGCTTGGGAGTCCATACACGTACATGCATGATGCAATATTCATGAGGAGAGATAACCAGTACCGGCTCATCAAGGATGGAAAATCATTCATCATCAAAGTGCACAAAGGAAAGTAGAAAATATCACTAGTAAGTGCTAACCAAGCCAATAAATTGATAAATTCCGGCAAGAAGTATGTTTTATTGTTTTTAAGAGAAAGTTAGACTGAACAGGAGTCAATAAGAGGAAAAGAATCGCTGGAGGGGTGTACTAAGAAACAGAAACAACAATTGGAGGTGTTGTTATGGGCATACAAGGTTGTGTTCCGAGAGCCTAAAGGGTTACCACTTAAGAGAGAAGTGGAGCATGAGATCCTACTATTGCCAGAATCCCCATTGCCAAAAATTGGGCTATAGAGGCAGTGTATTATAGAAGTGAGTGAGGTGAAGAAACAATTGCAGCAGCTACTGGAATAGGTTTCATTCAACCGAGTAGATCACAATGTGGGTCACCCATCATCATTGTTCTAAAGAAGGATGGGCCTTCACAGATGTGTATAGATTACTGGGCGTTGAACAAAATCACACTCAAGAACAAATACCCCCTGCCCACAATAGATGATCTTCTAGATTAGTTGTAGCAAGTAAAGCACTTCACCAAGCTAGACTTAAAGTCTAGATATCATCAAGTTCGAGTCAAAGAAAAAGATACCTGGAAGACCGCCTTCAAAATCAGGCAAGGTTTATATGAGTGTATAGTTATGCCATTTGGCCTATGTAATGCACCAACTAACTTTATGAGATTAATGAATGATGTAATGCACATTTTTAGAGATTCATTTGTTATTGTATATTTGGATAATATATTGGTATATAATGTTACCTGGGAGGAGAATATGTCACATTTGATGCAGGGGCTGGAGACATTGAAGAAGCATCAACTGCTAGCAAATCTCAAGAAGTGTAAGTTTGCGCAAAAATCTTTGGGGTATCTGGGGTATGTGATATATGGAGGACAATTGAATATAGATCCTTTGAATATGGAGGCTGTCATGAAATGGCCATTGTGTACTAATGTTTTTGAGGTCAGGAGTTTCAATGGGGAAACACAATACATGAGGAAGTTCATAACCTAATTTTCAGCAGTAGCAACACCACTCCAAGCCATAACAACAAGTGGCAAGAGTTTCTAGTGGGGAAAAGGTCAACAAAGAGCTAAAGAAGAAGATAAGCCAAGCACCAGTTCTCACATTGCGAAACTTGCAACGACCCTTTGAAGTGGAGACAAATGCAAGTGGGTATGAAATGGGAGTTGTCTTGATGCAAGGGGGAAGGCCTGTATGCTACCATTCTAAAGTATTTCATGGGGCAATCCTTAACTACCATACCTATGACAAGTAACTCTATGACATGTTGCAAGATGTGAAGAATTGGAAGAAACATTTGATGGGAAAGGAGACAATAATCCATACAGATCACCGGCCGTTACAGTACTTTCAGGCCTAGAGTAGGCTACAACAGACCAAGCATTACAATTCGATGGGGTTTTTACAAAAATTTCATTTTGTGATCAAGTATAAGAAGGGAAGCACAAACAAATTGGCCGACATGCTCTTAAGGCCACCCACATCAAAAATCACAGCTTTAGGGACTCTTATACTTATGGAGCCATTCACCCATGATGCATTCCGAGAGGCATATTCAGAAGATGAGGAATTTAATAAGGTTTATCAACAGTTGTAAAGTCAGATTCATGTGCATGATGGCGATAACACGGTTGACTACCATCTCCAGGATGGGTTACTCTACAGGTTGGATAACTTATGTGTTCCTAAAGGTGAGCGATTGTAGCTGATCAGAGAGGCTCACACCTCCAAGGTTGCAGAGCACTTTGGTGTGGTGAAGACCATGGCTAACTTGTAGATGTATGTGTATTGGCCCAAGATGCAAGAGCATGTAGCTAGGTTCATAAGAGGATTCATGCTTTATTGTACCAACAAGCTTAGCAATAGGAAATAGGGTCTATATCATCCCTTTCCTATACCTACTTGTCCTTGGGAAAGAATTTCCATGGACTTTGTGGGAGGTTTACCGAACTAGGAAGGGACCTGACTACCTGTTCATGGTAGTCGACAAGTTCAACAAGATGTGTGTTCTGATGCCCTCTAAAAAGACCATCAACAAGCAAGAAGAAAAAACGTGTTCTTTGGACAGGTCTGGGTGCACTTTGGGATACAAAGGAGCATCATTTCAGATAGGGATACAAGTTTTCTTAGTGCATTCTGGACTACATTGTGGGAGAGTAGGGACACAAAGCTGAATATATCTACAACATTCCATCCACATACAGATGGGAAAACATAAGTAAATCAATAGGACTTTGGTGCAACTTTTGAGGGTATACAACTAGAATCATCCGAAGACTTGGGATTGAAAATATGGTATATATATAACATTCTTACAACAAATCAGTCCACACTTCTACATGAAAGTCCCCATTTGAGACTTGTTTTGGATATTTTCCACCTTCACCTTTGGATATTATGTATGGGAAACAAGGAGGTGTGGGGGAATACCTTATAGGAGATGCTTTGAGGGGTACAAAATTTGTAGAGAAGATCAAGCACATCCATCTACAGGTACTAGAAACACTGCAAAAGTCACAGGAGAAGTCTAAGGTCGGGCATGATCAACACAAAACAAAGAAGTCATTCAAGGTGGGAGACAGAGTATGGTTACAGTTGAACACGGAGAGGTTACATGGGTCTGGTAAGAAAATCAAGGCTTTGAGGTATGGTCCCTTTGAGATACTAGAAAAGGTGGTGATAATGCATATCGACTCATTTTACCACCATATATGTGCATTTACTCAATTGTGAATGTAAAGAATCTAAAATTCTATGAGCCTTCCATGCTAGATCAGGAAGAGGAACAGGTCCTACATCCTATGGAGGATTTGGCACTAGATGCCGAGGCAGAGTAGACAAAAGATAAAATTTTGCAGAAGAGGTCTAGAACTATAAGACATGGACAACATGAACTTTGGCAGATTAGATTGGAGGGACAAATTTCAGGCAAAGCTAAATGGTACACTAGAGAGAAGGTGGAGGAAAAATTCCCTTACCTCATTCAGTAGAAGCATTTAGGGACCAAAAGCCTCCAAAATGGGGAGGTGTGATCCATATTGGATAATTATAATGTTTATCATCCATCTCAATGCATTTGGAGTGGAAAAAGTGAAGGAATCAACTCACGAGACCGTTTTTTTCGGCATGACCCAGTTTGGCAAAACGAGGTATGAAACTTTCAAGAGCATTTTGAGGCATAAAATGACTCCTTTTGGGGGTAAAACCTTTCCTCTTAAAACTTTCTAACGATGCAAGAAGTGCATCAATCAGAGTCCTTATGCAAAATTTATGCCACTCAGAAGTTGACCTAAATGTTTTCATACCTATAGTTTGGGAGGATGTCGCGTTAGTTCCCATTATTCATGGAAAAGGGGCTAGTCCTGTGATTATGATATGAAAGACTCTAAAAGAGTCTATATTGTAACTTTAGTTAATAGTTGATGTAGTCAAAATTTATTAAGCTATCAGGATGTGTTATAAGCGGACCACTAGGAGGAAGAAGCATTCCATTCTTTCGACATAATTGTTTTCCATACATAAGCAAATACAACCAAGAGAGAGATGAGGTAGAGAAAATAGAGAGGATCTATGCACTGTAGCAGCCCACAAGCCATAAACATTACTTCTTTGTACTTGCAACCATATTTCCATGAAAGAGAAAGAGAGCGAAGTGACCTCACCTTCCAGTTGGGTTTTCTCCCGAAAGGGTTTCCCAAGGAGCATATATGGTGTTTTGTGTGTGTGTGTGTGTGTGTGCTTATTTTTTTGTTCTCTAATTTTCCACATAATTTCCATTCACATGCATGCACCAATTATAATTAAATCTATAGATCTTAAAGTTTTAATAAAAATGTAATAGTGTAGAATCTCATAATTTTATTATAATCTTATCAGATTTGTTGTGATGAACTGTCGAGATGAATATCCACGACAACTTACAGATCACTAGTTAACTTGTTGGTGAATTTGATGATGCTATCCTTTCATAATCTGAGTTTGAGTGAACTATCCACAGGTGGTGCTCCTAAGTATTTTGATAAAAAATCATTAATTTGGAAAACAAACATCTTTGCAACATGTTTCTGCCCAACCAAAGGCATCTTAAAAAAAAACATATGAGATTTAGCTTTGTTTACTTCCATACTCGAGGAAAGAAATAAGTGCTTAAAAATTTGAGAAAATCCTTTGGCTTATTGAATATTTGGAAAATCCATACCCAAGCTATCATTCATAAATTATTGGCATCATAGAGGCTGGTTGTCCCCAAATAGACACAATCCTTTGATTTTTTTCTCCTCGATTTTCGCTTTGGATGCTTAGTCGAGACCCTCTGCTACTATAATAAAGAGAAAGGTGACATCGAATTTCCTTTCCCAATATAGTAAGAGGCCAAAAGGGGTAAAATAGGTGATCTTTTTAGAAAAAAGAGAAGAATGTTGTAGAGATAAGAGCCCTAATCCAACAGTTCTAGCCAGAGTCAAAGCCAAAGGCACAGGGAATTCTGAAGAGATGGCTCCAACTTTATTAAATTCCTTAGAGAGATCAAGTCTTAGAAGCATGCCAGGTTTCTTTGAGGATTTTAAAGAGTGAATGGTTTCATGTGTAATCATTATATCATCCATAATTTGACTCCCCTCCACATAACTAGTTTGTTCCACTGAAATGAGTTAAGGCAGGGTGGGTTTGAGAAAAATGGCTAATATTTTGGTGATCACTTTATAGATTACATTACAAAGAGAAATGGGATAAAATCCAGGTGGGTCCTTGAATTTTTCCTTTTTAGGAACTAAAGTGAAGAAGGTAGTTTCAAGAGCTTTCTAGATGGTTTTCAATCTCCTTGATTCCTCCACTTATTTCAAGATATCATGTTTGATTATTGACCAGCAGACCTGTAAAGTCAGTAGTGAAGTTGTTCAGTCCAAGTGCCTCATTCTGAGGCATATATTTTTACTACCTCTCCTATGTGTTCAATAAATATCTCCTTTAATAGATTTGTGTTCTTCTCTTTGGTGACTAGAGGTGGAACGTTTTGAACTATTTTGTGCATAACCTTGAGAGGTCTGGTTTGGGGTAAGATAATAGCTCTTTATAATATTAAACTAACACATTAGCCATGTCCACATGATCATAAAATTTGACACTTGCCTGATTTTTTAAGGAAGAAATATGATTGTGATGGAAGCAAGTAGTATTTCACTCTTCTTCCTTTAGCCATCTAATTCTATATTTTTTCCCCAAGTATTTCTTCTTGTTCCCTTATTTCTTCAAGTAGAGGGAGAGTACATGATTCCTCTTTTATGATGTCATTTGATCTTCCTTGGTGAATGTATTCTAGTTGGATGTACTCCATTTAGGCTTCTAGGTTCTTTTTGTCTTGAGTGATGTTCTCAATTTTTCCTTTATTATAGGTTTTATGTTGATATTTAATGTGGTTCAACTTCCTTTGTAGGCGAAACGTGGTCGATACTTCCAAGATGGCTAGTTAATCCCACTAATTCTTGATGATTGATTGTAATTTGAGATGTTGGAGCCAAAAACACTCTAGGAAAAAAGGCCTATTTCTGGGGAGGGCTTGATTTTGATGTCTAATTTCATCAACTAGTGATCTGAGCCATGGCTAGGGAGGACAGAGGCCATCATGAAAATTTCCTTAGACATGATATTTTAGATATGAGATACCTATCTAGTTTTGAAGTTATTTGTTGGGAGCCACCTTTGCGGTTGTTCCAAGTATAAGTACCATTGATTGTGCTAAGGTCAACCAAATGAGAAGAATTCGTGACACCTTGGAAGAGGCTAGATTATGTTTCTATATTTCTAACACCACCCTTTTCTTTCTTCTAAATATTTTATCAAACTGCAATCCACCCTAGGATCCAAGATGTCGAGGAGATGAGAAGACTAAGATGCTTGATGGAGTTAATAAAATGCGTCTTGTATCTGGGAAGTGAAGGGTCATAGACATTTTAAAATAAGTTTATGATGATCCTATGAGTTGAAATTGTATAGTGAGAATTCTGAAAGAAGCCAACTTTTTAAAGACAGATACCTCTTGAGAGTTCTAGATGATAGCAAAGCCTCCAGATTGAAATTGGTTGTCAAAATTTATTGATTGGCATCCTTGACCTCATTTTTCTATTAACTTACATACAAATCCATAGGGAGTTTTTTTTTCTTGAATCATCAAGAAGGTTGGATGTTCAGCGAGCCACTTGTCTTTGAGAAACCTATACTTGCACTTGCAATTGAGGCACTGATATTTCCTATTGACACTCTTTTGGGTTACTACCTTGATTTGAGAATGGCTTTGCTTAGTATTTTGACTTGATACTCTGAGACTGAGTTTTTGTATTTATCTTTCCATGCCTTAGCAATGCTTGGGAGGTCCAAGGAATCCAAATCCATTTCTTATGTGCCATCATGATTGTGTGGAAACTTAGAATATTTCTCTAAGGGTTCTTGAGGATTTCAATTCAGGGGTTATAAGGAGGTAATAGGAGGAACATCAGAGGATTCTTTGGGGTTGCTGGTATCATACATGTTTATCTCTTGAGGGGAAGTGTTCGAAGGCAGGGTCCGGGATTTGAGATTGCAAGAAGTTCAAAGTTGTTGCTAGAATAGGGTTTTTACTAGAGTGTGCCTATGAGAGTGATGCTTGGGTCCATAATGATGATTAATCAATCTAGAGAAGCCATCCCAATTTGCATCTTGGAATTGATTTGGAGTGGTCTCAAGAACCAACATGGGGAAATTTATGTAGAGATTCCTCTATTCATGACATCTTGATCAAGGTGGATATTGGTGGAGACCCGCCAATTCCAGTTGGACCCCCACCATTGTTTCTTTCAATTTTCTTAATTGTCACACAATTTACTCTTTTTAGCAGTTTTTCAGGTCCTGAACTTTCGGAGCCGTTTTGAAGCCCTAAAAGATGTTTTTTTTGGAAAACCGAGAGAAACATGGGTCCATGGACTGATATTGCTCATCCCAAAGTTGTAGTCCTCTGATAGATCTTTCTAATAAGGTATTGTGTGCGTCAAACATAGATCATATGCCAAAGTTACGACCCCGGGAAGTTGATGTACCAATTTACCCAAAACGAGGCCCCATAATTTGGCGCTTCATCTCCTAGGGTTAGGCTTTTGGATGTTTAGGGTTTTCTATTGTTTCTCAATAATAAGTAGGCCTTCGAGCCTCATTGTAAGATAGTTCAGAGGCATGTAGGCACCACATCTCTCTGTAGACATAAGCTACCATCGCCCGAGCTAATTTATTTCCATTTCTGTTTGTAAGAATATTTCAGTATTTTACATTAATGAAATGAAGTATTATTTCTGCTGCATCTCTATATGTATGGTTATCTTTGTAATTTGTTGCATTCATGTTTAAATCTAGATCAGTGGTATTAGAGTGGCTTGCTCTTTCTCTGTTTTTGTTTTCATGTCCCCAATGAGGTTGGGATATAAGGAGTTAGGGTTTGAACTGGTCTAACCTTTGCAAGACCAGCCTCACAAATCTCGACGACCTCCCATAGCAGATGAAAAGAAAGACAAGGGGGTAGGAAATCCTATCAAAATCTTGCTCGAAGAGGCCCTCGAGCAACAAAGGAACACAATGATGGACAAATTTGCCCAGATCCTTCAACGGTTGCCTAGGGTGACATATCTACTTTCAGCAACTACTCTGGAAGTGCCACACTCTTTAAGGTACAAGTTAACTTTGACATTCCCATATTTGAGGGTCAGATAGATGCAAACATTGTAGATGAATGGTTAAATATGTTAGAAGGGTATTTTTCTGTTCATGATTTTTTCGGCCGGGAAAAGATTATTTTCGCTCTTCTCAAAGCTGCCTCACACATCAAGGACTAGTGGGAAACCTACTGCGAATAGAAGGATGAAAGTACGGCCTCATTGTTTTCAGTGCACCCACTTGGAATTCATTTCGAAATGCCATCAAGGAGCAGTACTACCCTGTCAGAAGCTACAAGGATAAATACATAAAGTGGACCACGCTGCAGCAGGGAAGGGACCAAGACGTGCTGAACTTTACCAATATTTTTCATACCCTTCGCACAAAGTTGGGTATCAAGGATTCTGAGCTGCATTTGTTACTCAAATACCGCAGCTACCTACATAGGTACATCCAGGACGAGATGGAGTTCTTGGACATCTCCTTGTTCGGCATGGCGTACCGATATGCTGTCAAGATCAAGCAGAAGTTTAAACAGAAGAAGCGAGACTTTGGATTTTCAAATCCGAAACAAGGGAAAGGCGCCCCCAAACTACTGAAAAAAGGACAAAGCCAAAGCGGGGTGGCCCAGGACAACCTTCCAAAGCTGCAAGCAAAGAACAACGTTGCGAAGCCAAAGAAGGACATGAAAAGTGGTGTGAGTTCCATAAGAGCTCCACTCACAACACAAGTGAGTGTCGGGCTAAGAAGTCACTAGTGGTCGAGCTAATGTCTTTGGAATTAGATGCATGTTTCGACTCTTAGTTAGAACCCAATAAGGGGAATGAAAAAGGGAAGCAGATTATTGATGCGAATCCCAACACCACCGTTGCTAACACGAAGATCCAGAAGGAGGAACCCGAATATCCAGAGGAGGAGGAGTGCCTCTTCCACTCCAAAATGTGGGTAAAGGGCTCCCCGCTACAGTTCATTATCAACAGCGAGAGCCAAAAAAACCTCATTTCTGCAGAGGTCATGTAGCGTCTAGGCTTACCGACCACAACACATCCACAACCATACACCATCAGGGGGCTTCACTAAGGATGAGATCTTCGCGTGAGCCAGCAGTGTCGCCTTCCATACAACATCAAGCCCTTCATGAATGATGTATTATGTGACTTTGCTCCCCTTGATGTTTGTGATGTATTATTAGGCCAACCTTACTTGTGGAAGCGACATGCTGTGTATGAGTCAAGGCCTCGTGCTATTATTGTTACTTTGGGAAATAAGTTGTATAGGATACCAGAGGTAGCACCGCCTATCACCATCTCTTTGGTTACTGCAAAACAATGCAGTAAGCTCATTTCCAAAACCAGGAAATTTGTTTTCTTGATGATATGCCCTCAAGGAAAGAAGAAGACAGTGGCCACGACCTCCAGACAGGGCCCCTCCACACGACAACTACACATGGACAAGGTTGTGGAGGAGTACGAGGACATCTTAACCTCCCCCGTAGGGGTTCCTCTACACTGTCAGGTCAAGCACTCCATTGATATGACCCTAGGTGTGCCGTTGACCAATGGACCAATCTATCGGTGCTCCATTTGGGAGAACGATGAAATCAAGAGGCAAATTCAGGAGCAGTTACAAAAAGGTCACATCCGACTTAGTTCATCGCCCTGTGGGATCTTGATCGTGTTGGTACAGAAGAAGGATGGGACTTGGAGGCTTTGTATTGACTATCAGGCATTGAACAAGATCACTGTCCAGAATAGGTACTTGATCACATGGATTGATGACCTTTTGGACCAATTGAAGGGGACAAAATATTTCAGCAAGATTGATTTGAAGTCAGGATATCACCAGGTACCAATCAAACCCTCCGATGTCTGGAAGACTGCCTTCAAAGCCAAGGAGGGCATTTTCAAATGGTTGGTTATGCCTTTCGGGTTGATGAACGCTTTTGCAACCTTCATGAGGCTAATGGATGACATGTTAGAGCCATTCACCAACTCATTTGTAGTGGTATACTTGGATGACATCTTGATCTTCAGCCAGAGTTGGGAAGATCACCTCCACCACATCCAACAGGTTCTCCAAACACTGCGGCAACACAAGTTATGTGCCAATTTGGAGAAATGCACTTTTGGCATGACCCAAGTTCAATATCTTGGATAAATTATTGATGAATGGGGGGGTGCATGTGGATCCAACCAAGATCCAAGTCATTCGGGATTTGCCATCTCTAACCACTCTGACAGAGCTTCGCAGCTTTTTGGGTCTTGCCAACTTCTACCGCAGGTTCGTGTTGGGATTTTCTAATATCACTTGGTCCTTGAGTCAAGTCACCAAGGGAGGAGCGAAAGCAAAATTCTTTTGGTCTGAATCTCAACAGAAGGCATTCACAAAGTTGAAACATCGGCTCTGCTCGGCACTAATGCTCGCATTAGCATACTTGCAACAACCATTTGAGATCAAGATAGATGCCTCTGACTATGCTATTGGGGCAGTGTTTACTCAACATGGGCATCTAATGGCATATCACAGTGAGACACTTTCAGACACAGTCCAGAAGTATCCCACTTATGACAAAGAGATGTATTCCATTATGCATGCCTGCTGACAATGGAAGCATTACATTTTAGGGAAGGAAACGGTCATCCACACAGACCACCGACCCCTATAGTCCATACAGACCCAAGGGAAGTTGTAGAATGATTGCCATCAGAAGTGGTCCACATACTTGTAACAGTCCCATTTGAATATCAAGTGTAAGAAGGGCAACACCAATAATGTTGTAGATTGCCTTAGTCGACCAACGATCATGGTGTTAACCACAATTCTCAACTCTTGTGGGCACGAGAGTTTTGATTGGCCACTTCTCCACAAAAGTAACCCAGAATTTGGCCACATATACCAGACACTCTTGGGAGTTCAGCATGTTCCATATTTTCACCTCCAGGATGCCCTGTTATGCCACTTGAGTCACCTTTGTGTTCCTTCAAGCAAGCGTGCCAAGATGATTTGGCAAGCACACTACAGTTGGGCTATTGGGCATTTCGGGGTTAAGAAAATGGTGGCAGTATTGCAGAAGTATTTTTATTGGCCAAATCTTCGACAGGATGTCAGGAATTACATCAGATCCTGCATTGCCTGTACCATTGCCAAACTGAACATCAAGAAGCAAGGCCTCTATACTCCGTTGCCTACCCCTAGTCGACCTTGGGAATCCATCTCCATGGATTACATGTCGGGCCTTCCTTCTACTAAGCATGGAAATGACTGTGTTGTTGTGGTCGTCGACAAGTTCTTGAAGATGGTCATTATGGTGGCCTGCAAGAAGAATATCACAACATAAGCCACTACTAAACTATTATTTGAACAAGTGTGGGTACACTTTGGGTTCCCACAGTCTATCATCTCAAATCGGGATAATAGGTTCCTTAGTACATTTTTTTCTAGTCTTTGGTCGATGATGGACACCAAACTCACTAAGTCCACAACCTTCCATCCCAAAGTGATGACCAGAAAGAGGTTGTCAACAAGATGATCATCCACACTCTGTGAATGTATAACTCAAAGCATCCACGTACATGGGATGAGAGCCTCCCCTATGTTCAACACAACTATAACTGGTCTCTCCACAACTTGACTGGCCATAACCCTTTTCAGGTGGGCTTGGGATTCCAGCCACTATACCCCATTGATGTGGCCATGCCATTTGAAGCTACACAGGTAGATTCGGCTCATGTCCAGTCCAAAACAGATAAGGCAACAAATTCATTAAGCCCCTCCATCATATCCGCTAGCGGGTCCATGAAATTATGGAGAAATCAAATGCCAAGTACAAGTAGCGACATGATCAACATTAGGTGCCACACAAGTTTCAGGTGGGTGACAAAGTCTGGTTGCATTTGCAAAAGGAATTCCTTACCGGAGCCTATCGGAAACCCAAACCACTTTGATATGGTCCTTAAACCATTACCAAGGATGTGGGAGAAAATGAATTTGAGCTCAGCATTCCCCATTCCTTGGCCTACACCCAATGTTCAATGTGGATCGCCTTCGGCCATACTTTTCACCATTACTAGACACATATGACATTGCAAAACATCTCACACCAACAGAGTTAAATCCAGATTGCATGGAACAAACTACAACTGATCGAATCATGGACACATATATCAAGCGCACTCTCCAGCAGAAGATCCAACTATATCGAGTTGTCAAAGCATGCGAACTCCTTCACTAGGGAAAGTGGCTCACCAGGGACCAAGTTCAGCAGAAGTTTCCTCATCTCATGGAGGAACTCAACGCAATGGGGACAATTGCTTCCTAAGGGGGGAGGAATGATCCAGGTGGATATTAGTGGTCACCTGCCAATTCCACTTGGAACCCCACTATTGTTTCTTTCAGTTTTTCAATTCCCTTGATTGTAGCACAATTTACTATTTTTAGAAAATTTTCGGGTCCTGAAATTTTGGAGTCGTTTTGAGGCCCTAAACAACGCTTTTTTGGGAAAACTAGGAGCAAAATCGGCCCATGGACCAAAGTTGCTCATCCCAAAGTTGTATTCCTTGGATAGATCTTTCTAATGAGGTATTGTGTGCGTTAAACAGAGATCGTATGCCAAAGTTATAACCCCAGGAAGTTGATGTACCAATAAAACGGGGCCCATCGTTTGGCGCTTCATCTCCTAGGATTAGGTTTTTGGATGTTTAGGGTTTTCCATTGTTTCTCAACAATAAATAGGCCTTCGAGCCTCATTGTAAGAGAGTTCAGAGGGATGTAGCTGCCACATCTCTCCTCAAAGATAAGCTACCATCGCCCGAGCTAGTTTATTTCCATTTCTGTTTGTAAGTATATTTCAATATTTTACATTAATGAAATGAAGTATTATTTCTGCTGCATCTCTGTATTTATGGTTATCTCTGTAATTTGTTGCGTTCTTGTTTAAATCTGGATCACATCTATGACAACATAATAGAATGTGTTCATAGTCCAAGATTTGCTTCTAGATTTTGTTTTGATAGTAGATGTCAATCGACCAGGTAAGGGGTTTTGAGATATTCATATATGTATATGCACATATAAGATATGCATCTTGCTTGTTTAATAGCTTTCGAGGCTTTGAAAAAATGACCTAGAGCATTTAGGATGCATACTGATATTTATTCATCCGATAATCATATGGGAAAGGAGTACAAGTAGATTCAAACTAAGGCTATCGTAGTATCCTCTTTGTCTAAAACAAATATGTCCTTCCAAAACCTAAGATATAATCTTGCAGAGTTGAAGAAGTATGGTCTATTTCCGAAAAACCTCATCTGATCTTTCACATTGGAAAATATAATGATAAAAAATATTTTTTCCCTCAACTCTAATTTGATCAGTCCCTTTGGCTTCCAATTATGTTGAATTTGGTAGGTGAGGGATAAATTCCTAGGAATTTATTAATTAAAGTTTGACATGTCATGTATTGAATGTACTCCCTAATTCAATTGGAATGCACCTTAAACTTTTGATTTATGGATTCTTTTGGAAGGTGGCTTCCTACAGGTCTTTCGTTAGTTGAATCCTATGTTGAGGATCCTTGTTATGGATTCGAGCCTAGATTTTTTGCAACCTCATCAAGGATAGGATTACTTGATTGACCGAGGTGATAGCCCCATACAATAAATTTTCTATAGGAGGGAGATTCACTCCCTCCCATTTTTCCGACCATGGCAGCAGGAATTGTAGAGACAAAGTGAACAACGGGGGAGACGGTGACAAGGCAGGGTAAGCTTTTTTCAAGTTAAGTTCTTGACATAGCTAGATACAAAAAGTTTAGAAGTTCTGATTGTTTAACTGTATTGATTAATTCTTATTTATGATTAGAAGGTTCATTTGATAAATAACAAGTACCATTTACTTTAGTATATGTCTTATTTTAAGTTAGGATTTCAATTTCAAGTTTCTTTAAATACAAGCATTTATGTTTTAAGAAAATTCCTTTTTGAAGTTAGTTATACTAAAAGTACATACATTTCAATCCCTAATTACAATATTGGTTCATGACCCCAAGCTCAACCTAAAATGAACAACCTAACCTTACGCATTAAATCCCCACTTAGGTCCATAACAATATTGTATCTAAGTTAGGTTTGTGGGAATAAGAATCCAAGTAATTTGTCACAACCCTTCACATTTGAAACATATTGGTTGAATAAAATATGATCCGTAGACTTTCTTGAATATTCCACTGGACAATTTGTCACAACATATTTGATGAAATTATACTTAAAATATGAAATCTACATTATGAGGGTTAATTTCTCCTTAGATTTTTGGATTCATTGATTACTATGTTATGTTTATACATGCAATAGGTTAAATATGTAGACAATAGATTAAAAAAAAAAACTTACAAGCCACAATTGAAACAAGATTTAACCTAGGAAACCCTTTTAGGAGAAAACCCAATTGGAAGGTGAGGTTTCTATGCTCTCTTTCTATGAATTGAAATGGATGCAAGTACAAAGAAGTGAGACCTGTAGCATGTGAGCTGCTACAATGCACACACCCTCTATATTTTCTATCTCCATATAGAGTCTCGATTACCCTACTCATTAATGGAATAAATTTCCCTTGAATATAATGGAACCCCTTTTCTTCCTAGTGGCTCAATTATAACGCAACTTGATATCCTATTAATGATTAATTTTGAATCCTTCAACTCTTAACTAGAGTTACAATATCAACTCTTCTAGAGTCTTCTTCATCATGATCATGTAGCTAGTCCATTTTCCATGAATAATGGGGGTTGACATGGCATTCTCTCAAATCATGGTGGTTAAAATAAGAAGGTCAACTTTTTGGTGGCATAACTTTTGCATACAGATTTTGATTGAGGAGATTCTTGCACTGTTGGAAAGGTATTTATGTTTATAATGGTACTATCTGGTGCAATTCTTAAGAGGCAAGGATTTACTCCCAAAAAATTCGATTTGATGCCTTAAATTAATTTTAGAAGGTTTCAAACCCCAATTTTCCAAACAGGGACCCATTAGTAAAAATGGTTGTGTAAGATGATTCCTCCACATTTTCCACTTTGAAAGCATTGGGATGGATGAAAACTAATATAATGATCCTATATATATCACAAATCCCTATTTTGGGAGACTTTTAGTCCCTAAAAGTTTCTACTCATCGATTTTGACCCCATGTCTTTAGCTACAAAAATCCTAGATTTGAAAACCCTACTTACAAATTGGGAGGAAATCCAAAACTTTGGCTCAATTCATTCTTGAAAGAATAATATTGTGAAGTAGAAAGACTTGTACTATGATTGGTCTAGAATGGATTTGTCTTAGATATGATTTGAATTTGTAGTGGGATTGGGAGGCTAGATATCCCAAATCATGACCGTGGTAATCACTGTTTCTCCCAACACAACAACCAACTTGTAGGTTTTAGCAAGTAGTTGATGGACACATAGACGAATACACTGGTGGAAAAACCCATGGATATGGAATATATCCAATTAGCTACATTTTCCTCTATGGTTGCATCTATGATGATCCAGATACCCCAATTAAGATGAATATCCCAAATGAAAAAGCATAGGCCACAAAAATAAGGAACAAGTGTTGCAAAATAATCCTGAGTAGAGGTATTACCATGGAAATGGCAGTGAAAATCTTATGCAAGAACAATGTCCATAGGGCTCTGCATACGTCACCCTCTCTGCAATGTCGATCACTATACCATCGAGCACTAAGTGAAGATGGTATCCGAATGTTGAAGATGCTCCTTCTTCTTTTAAATTTCCAACTTTATCCATATTCCTGTTCATTTTCAAATTTTGATTAACACACATAATCATATAGTCTGTAGACATTGTTTCAAGGTATCCGACAATGTATAACATGAATACAAATGGGTATTCCTTGTCACTCAATTTATCAAATGTCTCACTGGAATCGCTCAAGAAATGCATGAGAGTAGTTCCCATGAACACCCCTGTCACGAATTGAGTTCCCAACATTAGAAAAATATCATTCTATTTGCAGACATAGGGAGAAATTCCCCTTGCAAAAGTCCCAAAAAAGACAATTATCAAACACCAAAATTTCACGATAATCAAACTTCTCGCTCTCAAATTGGGCTCATGATCACCATGATCAGCATCATCATCACTATGTTCCATTGTGTGACAAGGAAGTAAGAAACTCATTGATAGCAACATTACAAGGAAAACCTATTTGGACTTAGAGAAAGGCATTAGAGCAGCCATGACAATGCTAATAAATCCAAATCTATTGATAAAATGCAAGTGTGGATAGGGCTTCTGGAGTGTTCTAAGCGGAAAAACGAGCATAAATCTTAAACAAATATTGTTAGACCAAAGAACAACATGCATAGTAATGCCCAAAATAGTAGGAGGTTTCTGCATATAAAACGAAGACATGGATGGTAGGGATACTAGATTGATGTTCTAAAAAAGGTAGAGGAATTTCTGAGTGAGAATAACTAGCTTTGCATGTGAAACAAAGACAGGGATGGTATGGATACTAAATTGATGTTCTAAAAAAGGTAGAGAAATTTCTAAGTGAGAATAACTAGCTTTGATACCACTATTATACTGTGCAGACCAAAATGAAATAGAAATATGAATACTTTATTACTCAAATAATACACATATTAATACATTGTGTGGTCATGTCATTTCAAACAAGGAACACATCTCCTTAAACTAAGTTGTATAATATACCTTTCAACAAAAAAAAACATATATTAAAAATAAAAAAACACATCAGTGATACTATCAATATTGAAATTGAAATGACAAAATTCTCTATTTGACATAAATGTTGGGGAGAAATTACAAAACTCTATCTTTAGAGATTAATTTAACTAGTCACATTTCAAAACTCATTTAGCAAACATGGTAAGGCATAGACTTACCATGTATATGGTGTAATATACACCAAGATATTATAAATTTATGAAATGTGAAGACTTTTATAGGCTTATACTTCACATTTTGAGAACATAACATTGCTTTTTATCATAACTTTGATGTTAAGACTTTTGCAAACTTATATTTCACATTTTGAAAACATAACAATTTTTTTTACTATATAATAATGTTTTTTACTATAAATTTGATAGGTTGAAATTATCGTTCAGAGGTGTTTTATAATTTGATCTATAATTGCTTTCCACATTTTAATATAAAGGAGATGTGTAATTCTTTTGTTAGTCAATACACAATTAACTCTTCATATCTAATACACAATTGATTCCTCACATCTAAAAAATATTACAATTTAATTCCAAAAAGACATATAATTCATTTTATGGTCAATTAATACATAATATTTAAAAATATATATTAATAACAAAATAACTATTTTAGTATTAGTTATTCTCACAGATACAGATAGATTTATGTTCACTCTAGATTCATATTAATTTTTTAACAACATAAATTTATGTTAAAACTAGATCTATCTAATATTGAGAAAGATTACATCTATACCTTTTTTTAATTATAAATATATAAATTCTCTAATAATGAATAAATTTGTAATTATAATAATAACAATAATTATTATTATTATTATATCGAAATTTATGCGGATTTAATTTGATTTGCGCTATTTTATGAGATTGTTTATCTCTTAAAAGATGGTTTCATACATCTATTTATAAAATTCGAATATAAAACCTACCAAACTATAAATATATAAATGGAAAACTTATTTCGAAATTGTACAAAATATTCCAAACTATAAATATATAATTGGAAAACTTATTTGAAAATTGTACAAAATATTATATAGCATCTTATCATTGTGGAGAGACTTCTAACGAAAACACTTCAAATTTAAATAACTATGGACCTGCGAAGATCAACCTGAGCCGCAGTGACCTTAGGGGCCATCAAATTCTTGAATTCAAGAAAGTCCAAGAGCCCGTTGGAGTCTGAATCATATGTGCATATCATCTACTGGCAAATAGCCAGCTCTTCACCCTGCATGAACCCTAAATTGCACAGCACCACTTGAAGCTCTGTGGAAGAGATGAAACCATCGTTATTCGTATCATACACCTTGAACGCTTCCATCAAATCTTCAGATCCAATTTCGCCATTGCTGAATTCACCTTCCGATCTCTCCTCGAAAACAGAGTGACAGAGGCCAACAAATCCATGAAATCTCAAGCTACCATTTTCGCTCTCACACAATGGTATAACCAGATATTTCAAATCTTCTTCTGAAATTTCCATTCCAAGCCTTTTCAGGTAACGATTCATTTCAGTTACAGTCACCCTCTCGTCCCCATTTTCGTCCACAGTCTCAAACAGTCTGCGAATGCTATCAATATCTATGGAAATCACCATTGTTTTTTTTCTGCGTATGGAAAACACCATTGTTACTGTAAAGTGTCTGGAAAAATATCGTGCAAACTTTCAGATGTTAAAATATCTCTGGATAGAAAACACATACGAAAAACTAGATCACTTTATATCGATTCTGGCTCTGCTTCGAGGTGGTTGGAGACGAAGAAAATCTGAATTCGATTCCAAATGAGACTGGAAAATTGTGGAAATGAAATTACGGAGAGGCTTCTCGATGGAATGCACCCACGGCATGTTGGCGGGCGCCGGCGCCGCGTGTGGCAATAAATCGAAGGACCCAGTCCCTAGGTTGGAAAGTTAGAATATAGAGAACAATCTAATTCACGGATGAGTCGTCTTTAAAGTGATTTCTTTTTGGTTTTTTTGGTTTTAATTTCTCTAAATGCTCAATCTATATAGTTAAAAATGTTGGAGTCACTATTGCCGTTACACTAAAATTCGCAGGTGTTACATCAAAACTCGCAGGTGTTAGTAAACAGATACATCGCTAGTGTTAAGCACATACCACGAAACACACGGGAGCCTTGACCTTGTACACCGCCATTAATGGGGATCCAACAATCTCTCCCCAAGGCAAGCTCGAGACCTCTGGCTCTGATACCACTTGTTGAGTCACGATTGCCGTTACACCAAAACCCGCAGGTGTTAGTAAATAGAGACATTGCTAGTGTTAACCACATGCCACGAAACACACGGGAGCGTTGACCTTCTACGCTGCCATTAACAAGGAACCAATAAAAAAACACTAGTCTAAATAATACAAATCGAGATTTCACTTTTTGTTAAGTTCTAGAACCAGAAAATCTAAATTTTTAAAAAACTCATTAGAAACAACTCCATTCTTGCATCGTGATATTTAGTCAAAAATATAGAATAATCTTAGCAGTTGTCTATAACGCGACTTTTTGAAAGTCTTTCCGGCGGGTTTTTCCGGTCGAAATCCTGCAGGAATTTATTGGAATCGCAAGTTTGATAGCTAGTTTCTGCACAATGAAAGCGTCCCAGGGTTTTCGAGGGTGCTGAATCCAAATATGCAGTTAAAAGCAAGAAATCAAGATTTAACCTCAATTTCTTCCGACGGATTCCGTCACCGGAATCTCCAAAAAATCGGATTATAGACAACTCCATAATCTTAAGCTTCCGATACAGAGAATCTTATGAAACAGAATGTTGGAGATAGGGATAATCTTATGAAACAGAATGTTGGAGATAGAGATAATGTTCCAGAAAATAGAGAACATTGGAAGAGTCAAGATGTTGGAAAGATAGGATCATTTCTCTAGAAAGAAGTGGTTAGTTGGTAACCTCTCAGTTAAGTGCTTTCCGTTCTTGTGCACAACTATATGATTTTTAAAGTGTTGTTTTTTTAGGGTTGAAATTGTAATTTCTATATAAAGGTTTAATTAGTTGCTTGAATTTGGATTAGTAATTTTCGTTTAATAATTTGATTATTAAATTTTTGTTTTTTTATTCGAACTCATAATGTTTTATAAGAAAATAGTAATCAAATTTGTGTAGATGGTATTTTTAAAAATTATTTTTAAAAGTAATTATTAATGTTATTATTAATATTAGTTTTGAGGGATAGTTTAATTGGTCTAGTTTTTAATGTTAAGTATTTTTCCAATTGTGAGATTACATGGTTAAATCTCTTGGATGCCTTTGGGGTTAAAACTTATTAGATAAATCCTTTAGGGTCCTCGGATTATTAATAATTAGATGAAGATAATTTAACATTAAGAATTTAAGTTTTGTTAATTACTATTATGATTATTATTATTATTATTATTTAAATTTATTTATTTGGAAGGTGATTGGTTGAAGTCTTATTATGAACTGTTTATTAACATCAATTTTTATTAGTTACTAATTTTAATTTTTAGTTTTATTTCCTTTTTACTTAACTTTTTCCTTTTCCTTTTATTTCTTTATCTCTATTATTTTCATTTTCATGACTTATAGTTTTTTCTTTATTTTTTTTTTAAATGAAAGGGGCTAGTTCCCTTAAGAAGCATTCTTTTTTTACATTATATGTGTCAAAACACGCTGACATCCATCACATCAGGACTTTTCACATTACAACCACATATAGGCAAATATATGCTGCGCAACTGGAATATATCGGGATCGAACGTTGGTGGGGTGCGAGGCATCCCACTGCCCCAACCAACAAGCCATGCACTCGGGTGCATAGTTTTTCTTTATATTTTCAATTTAAGATAACCTATTATTATATTAAAAACATATTTTTTAATAAATGTAATTATAAAAATTATATACGTTAATAAAAAATAAAATACATAAATATAAATATATATAAAAATAAAACATTTAATATATATGTTAATATAAACAACATTAGTTAATCATATTTTTTAATTTTTGTATATTTAATAATACAATATTTTATCAAGTTATATTTAAATAAAATGAAAAATACTAACTACTATATAACTCTGATTAAATATTATAAATTTATCATATTTATATAAAAAAATATCATATTAATTTATAAAATTTATTTATAAAATAAACATTTTTTAAAACTATATTTTTCCTAATATTAAAAATCATTTATTTTTTATTTTTATTTAAAACCATTGATTTTAATTTTTCGTTGACGATTTCACTCAATCAGTTTTAATTGATTTAATAATTTTTCTTTTTCCTTCTTTTCCATACCGAAGGCTTCCACGAAATACAGCTAAAATAGAATCCATTTGGGGTGTAATTTCGTTGAACATATGAGTAACGTCTCTGTCGGGGAAATTATGTGAACATAATATGTATTTATTGACTTGACATCTTCGCTTGGGTGAGGTAAGAGCGTATGCTTTAACAAGGTGGAATAATTTTATGCCAACTCTGTGGAAAATATATAATATAATATTTCTATATTGACTTGATATATATAATGTATTTAATGGGGATATAAAAAAATATCGAGAATAATAGTTATTATTATTTCAAAATCAAAATATGAGGTTGTTATTATTAGAGTAATATAAAGGGTTATTAAGATTTTTAGATATAATTAAGAGAATATTTATAAAAGGTTAAAGATAATGTAGTGTTATATGTTTAATTTTGGAAATATGAGGAGGAAGGTTTTTATTAGTTTTCTTGGCACTTTTCTAAATGGTGCGTTGAAGCCTACTAAGAATAAATGATTGTTGATTTTCCGAGATTCAAGAAGATCCTAATTCAACTTATTGTACAATAGCTAAAAGCTCAATTTTTTAAAAGAGTAGAAGAAATATTTATGCTTGCTGATACAAAAACGAAAAACTAGGTCATATAGGTCCATTACAGAGTTAGAGATATAGACAAAGAGCATCAAGGAATAGATAGAAAGAGACCGGTTAGGGAGATTTGTCTTACTTAGCTATGCTTCAACATTCTTGCTTGAGGGGACAGTCTTCAAAGGATTTTCGTGAGGAGATCCGCGAAGTTGATGAGACAATCCCTGGTTGACTAACTTATCTGCAATTTTATTTCTAGTTCTTCTTATGTGATTAGGGATAATCATCAGAATGGAAGGAAGGAGTGATACTGCTCATATGAGTATCTTTCAAGTCTCTAACGACAAGATATTTTTCTGATTTGGGTGCCATGTAGGATCTTATGGATCATGTTTATAATGAGATGAGAATGTCCCTCCACCATAAGTTTTGTGTAGCCTTGATTTTGGGAAATCAATAGTACCTCTTTGATGGTTTTCGATTATTTTTCATTGTTACTTTTATATCCCATAAACCCTGAATAAATGTAGATAGGGGATCCCAAATGATCCTTGGAGATACCTCTACATCTCGCCTTTCCTGGGTTATCTTTTGAACCACCATCAAAATTGAGCTTTAGAAAATTTAGGGGAGGGTGGCTCTAGGAGGAGGGAATATGCATTGTAGCAAGGGTGAAGAGATGGGGCAATGTGACTCTTGGAGTAGAGAAGAAACTCTAAAGTAGAAAAGTATCATTGCCTAAGGTATGCCAGTCTTGATCTGATCAAGGCTTCGTGGGAATCGGTTCCTCTACATTCTTTTGAATTTTGATATAAAGAGTGTCATGATGGAGGGAGTGATTATTGAATATGTGATGATTCCTCTCTTTGCAAATAGCCCAAAGGAGTAGGTCTGGAAGGATATTTTAGATGTGATTCAAGATAGGATTATTAAAAATCTTGAGCCCTCCTTTTTAATGGTGTGAGTGATATTAGATAGATCATGGTTGGATCACTTCATGCTAGCTTCTAGATCACTCCATAGATGATTGGGACAGGGAAAATATAGAAGTGGTGCTCCACATTTTCAACTTCCTAAAGGCACAAATAATAGAAGGAGGGGCCCATATTCTTTTGTTTCTAAATATTTTCCTAGGTTAAGGTTTTCCCTTGAATTAGGAGCCATAGGAAGATGGAAACTTTCTTCCATAGATTTCTTTGTTAGATGCATCTCTAGATGGAATCATTTGGAAATTCTTTGAAACCCGCTTCCAAGCTATAAGCCTCATGGATGAAAAAGGAACCACTTGGTCCATAATCCCAATACAGTTTATTGGTGAAGTTGGATATCATGATGAGTCTTTGCTGAAGATTCTTCCAAAAGTTTGACCAAGTATCCTCCCCGAGCTTGGGGTTCCATTCCCTCATACTTAATCTTAACCATTGTCTCCATGTTTGATACAAGTTAGATGCATCCCAATAGTCTTTGACTTTGAAAATGACTTGGGATTTCATGTGGAGACATAGATCCCATAAGTCATTTAAGACTTTGGAATTTTGGGAGCTATTACCATGAGTCCTCCCAAAACATAACTCTCTGTCCATCACAAATTTCCTAGAGTAGTTTTGTATCAAATGCATTTATTTTTTGCTAGATCGCAAATGAATGAGCCTGCTTGGGAGAAGGGAATTATTATGAGCTCATTAATAGGAATTTTATTTACATATTTTCTCATCTAGATGCATTTCTTGGATTCAACATCACCAGATCTTGGCTCCTAGAATTATAACTAAACTTGAAGGATCTCTTAACCATAGACACCTTAATTTGGGCATGCGGATTTTATCCCAAGCTACAAGTGTCCATTTTTTTCCTATATTTTTCTCCTTCCCATGGGAAAGACTGTTGCATGATCTTGATTAAGGATGGATAAGTAAGCCATAAGAGTAAAGCATAAATATATGGGCAAATCCTATAGAACCAACGTGAGGAGGAATAGTTTTATTGCCAAGTTTTGTGATTGGAAGGTCTAGTTAGTTAATTTGCTGGGGAATTTGATGATAAGATCTTCTTATAAATTGAGTTTGAGGGAACTATCCGCTGGTGGTGCTCCTAGGTACTTTGCTTGAAATTTATTGATTTGGAGACCAAGCCTCTTTGCAACATGTTTCTGCACAACCAAAGGTGTATTAAAGGAAAAGAAAATTAGATTTAGCTATGTTTACTCCATACTTCATTTCATTTACTGTCAGCCTCTCATTCCAATTTTCGTTGACAATCTCAATTAGTCTGCAAATTTCATCAATATCTATGGAAAACACCATTTTTACTGTAAAGTGTCTTGAAAAAATAGTGCAAATTTTCAAATATAAAGTACCTCAGATAGAAAAAATATACGAAAAGGTGATCACTTTATATCGATTCTAGCTCTGCTTCGAGGTGACAGGAGATAAAGAAAATATGAATTTGAGTCCAGATGAAACTAGAAAAGTGTGGAAATGGAATTACTGAGAGGCTTCTGGATGGAATTTCCCCCTGTAGGTTAGGCCACCGTCGGTGACACGTGTGGGGATAAATGGAAGCACTCGTCAATAGCTTTGACGATTCAAATATACAAAACAATCCAATCTCTGTGGATCATGACAGTTGCTTGAAAATATAAGATAATCACAAGATTCAAGATTCCAGGACGGAGAATCTTACAATTCAAAATTTGGAGATATAGATAACCTTTACTAACCCAGAAATTTTGTGGGCGTTGGAAAGGCAGGGAAAGGCAGGGGAGTAAAGTTGAATAAATTAGTATATTAATATAAATTAAATAGTTAGTAAATGTTGATAAATATTAAAATATTCAATTTTTATAATTTAAATTATTAAAATTAAAAAAAAAAAATCATAAAAAATAGATGATTTATAATTTCATTTAAAATAATAATAATAATAATTATTATTTTTAATGATAAAAAGTATTTAAATATAAGTTAAATATATATACATTTAAAAAATAAAAATATATAATAAGATTGTTAGCCATAGAAATTCTTAATTTGTAAATAGGCTATACTAAATGTCCAAAAAACTATAACTCATTTTACATGACACCAGTTTCTATGATTTATTGTTATTTTTTTTTCAATTAATGAATTTAATTAAAAGCTAAAAAAACATAACTAGTTTGGAAATAAATATCAACCTTTGATTTGTGTATACAACTAAGAATAGTATGGAATATTCTATGAAGGTTGAATCCCTATTATCAACTTCTTATTTTTTGTAAGAAAAATAACTTATATTTCCCTAGTGAAAATATGCACATTGCGAAGACCTTAATGGCCTCATCTTAAACTTCTGTCAAAAATAGACACATGTTCCAGGTAATCAATATCCACAACCCTTTTGGTTCTCTTTATATTTGTCTAGCTTCATTGGTCAAAAGTAACATGTTTCCATCATCTAAGCTATGCATCTGAAAATTCTACTTCTTTATGCCTGAAACTCTATGACTATACCTTCTAGTGCTTTATCATTAAGCTTTTCGATGATATCAAGAGCTCTTCATCATACCTATAATGGATATTTGGAGAGGCGATCTGCAATAGTGTTCAAGTCCATTAAAGTGTGTTTTTCTTTGAAACACTCCATATTATTAGCCTTACTTTCAACTTCTCTTAAGGTGTGATATAGATGGGACCTCTTATCACAATCTTGTTGTTGATCCAGTCTATGGTTATTTGGGAGTCACCAAAAATATGAAGTTTTGGCACCTCAAAATAGTTAGCCACATATAGTAATGCCCAAAGTGATTTTTTCCCTTTATATTCAAACCCCTTCCGAGGCAATATCGAATATGTTTAACAGGATGGATCTTTATATAGACAATAACACCGGGTCCACATAATGTAGGATTACCCTAGCTAACTCCATCGAAGTAGCCCTAGGCCATATCCTCCTTCAGTGGAGGCATGGAAGGAGTTCTAGGTTTTTATTTTGGAATCTCTTTGTGCACATTCACCCGAGACTCGATCACAAACATAACTGCCTCATTTGGGATATTTTTGTCTTGGAAGATCGCCATGTTCCTTACCCAGTAAATGGAGTAAACCCATATCGTTGGGAAGGCAAAGTAATTCTAGACCGATATATCCTAAGACCATTCTCTGACATTCTCAACAAGGGAAGCTTTGTTCCATGATGTGGTGTGTGGTGAGTATTTAGTTAAGACCATGCTCCAAAATAAAAAATAAAAAACATATGGACAAATGATGAACAATTGTGAAACCATTTCATCATAATTTATGCACAATGGACAACAATTGAGATATGTCCATCTACTCTTCGTCAGTTGGCCCCCGTGAGTAGTTTATTTGACAAAGCTAACCATAATTATAGTTTACTCTTTAATGGGCATTTGTGTTTCCACAAGAGTTTGTACCACCAAACAACTTCCCTTTTGACTGTTGCATCAAATTGGGATTGATAGCCTATTTTAGTTGTATATTCCCCTGAGGTTGGGTTCTTTGACCATGCCAATATGTTGTTGTCTTCATTATTGATTTTGATAATAGCCGAGGCAAGTAAGCTGTCATACATTTTCCACTCCTAGGCTTCAATATTATTTAAATCCAAATTCTTTGTCAACATCTAACCTTGGACTCCCCATGCCTGAACATCCCTATTCCTAGCATCAACTAGTGAAAAAAACACCCATTTAATATAAAGAGATGATTAGATGGTTTGAAAGCATATATTGGTCCCCTATGCCAATTCATGGACTTGTCCCAATACAAATGTTTTTTCCACTTCCCAAATTCCATGCAATCCAACTACCTATAATAGGAAAGGCATCACAAAGGGCTTTCCAAATTATGGAAGAGGAGAGATGAAAATTTCTGGTGTAATGGATGCATTCTAACTCTGATTTCCCTTCGAAATTTTTGATATTCATAGTCTGTCCCTATATAGATCTATTGTTCAAAATCCTCCAAAGGCTCCTAGATGCTAACAATTTGCAAAAAAGATTTAATTCTTTTATTCCCCAATCCCCCATCATTTTGGGCTGTGCAATCATCCTCCAATTAACTGATGGGATGCCATTTGGCTACCTGTTTCCTTCCCACAAAATTGGTGGCATTCTTTATTGATTCTATTTCTAATCTATTTTGTAATGGATGTAATTGATGACCAATCAATAGAATTATTTCCACTTTATCAGTATTAGTCTCCCCATTCTAGATAAGAGTCGATTACCCATATGGATATCTTGGCTTCAACCTTTCGAATCAACCATAAACAATCTTTTCTTTTATAAGCATTTGTCATAATATATAAACCTAAGTACTTCAAAACATCTTGTATTTCTAATATTTGAAAAGAAAAAGAATAAACCAAATATTCTTTAACAACATGAGAGATATTATTATGCAGGATCGTTGACTTCTCTGCATTTGTTTTCATTCCTCTTATTAGCTTGAATTTTTATAGGATACATTTCAGAACACCAATATATAGAATTGATCCATACACAAAAAGGAGAATGTCGTCAACAAAAATAAGGCAAGAGATTTGAACCTACAATGACATTTTCACCCCCTTCAGATTTCATGCAGTTATGGCTTTTTGAATCAACTTGCTGAGCATTTCCATGAATAATAAGAATATGAGGGTAGACCGTGGGAAACCCTACCTTAAACCACATGAAGCCTTGAAAAATATTGACGTATACACATTTATTAATATTGCAAAGTTGACAGTTGAGATGCAAGCCATCATCCAATTGACTAGCTGTAGATTGAACCCTAACTAAATCCAACATAGATGAATGTATGTCCAATTCACCTTGTCACATGATTTTGACAGTTCTAACTTCATAGCTATGGTAAGGACCTTCTTCTTTTTGGTGAAGTTCATGGACTATTGTGCTATAGACGTTGCGTCATGAATCTAATGGTTTTGGAGGAATCAGAATTACTCTTTTGAAATGATATCACTTAGTATTGGCTTAATTCTTAAAGAAATGATCTTTATAATCAACTTGTACATTACATTACAACAAGAAATAGGTCTGTAATCGTTGAAGGATTGACACTCCTGTTTTCTGGGAATCAGGTATATAAGAGTCGAATTGAGAGCCCCGTGCATACATCCTTCCTTATATGATTCAATTATTACTTTAAGAATTTTAAACTTCAGAAAGTCATAAAATCCTAAATAAAACTTGACTGCGAAAAAATATGGGCCCGAACTCTTTCCCTTTTGAATTTGGGTAAGAGCACCCAAGACCTATCCTTCAGATACCTCCTCCCTCAATGTATCATTCGTGTCCTATGTGATGGATTGTGGGAAAACCTGCAGGACTTCCAAAGTCTCCAAAATTGGATAAATGTTAGGTTCTATAAAATGAGATTTAAAATGGCGCACACTGAGATCCACCTTGTCTTTAAATAAACTTTCCATATTCCCTTTTCCATCCTCTATTTCCCATATGGGGTTTGTTTTCTTTCACATGTCAACAAACTAATGGAAAAACTTGGTATTCACATTTCCCTCATGGATCCAAATTTATCTACTCTTCTGGTGCTAGATATATTCCTCTCAAGCCAGAAGTTCTCTGTTTGCATTTTCTAATGATTTCAATTCTTCCAACTCCACTTCTTAGAAGATGCCTGAAGCACTTAAAGAGTATAAGCAAGCAGTATTTGATTCAAAGTTTCTCAAGGATGACTCCTATTTGTCTTTCATTTCTTTGCACCATGGATTAATTTTCCTTTTCAAGTGTTTCAAGCTATTGGATAACTGCACCATACATGGAGAATCTCCACCCTCTCTCACGTGGATCCATGAGTCTTTGAACAATTTTGAGAAATCCTCCTCTATCCATGACACATTGAATCTGAAGGCTGCAACATGTTGTGGATCCCAAGATTCGATTCTTAGTAATATTGGATAATGATCTGAAATCCCACCCACATAAAGCCATGAATTGATGACGAAATTATTCATCCAACGAGATTATGAAATCAAGAATAAACCTCATTATTTTGAAATTGTTTTAACATCAGATCTCTTTTTTCTCCACCTTTGCAGGAGTTTTGGTGGACTTATGTCCAAAAGGTTGGAATTTTAAAAAAGGTGGCATAAACAACATTCTAACATATCTCTTTTTTTATTAGAACCATATACTTCACAAATCGACATAGTGAGATTAAGGTTACCTCCTAGAACTAGAGGGTGTTGTGATAGAATTCCAGTATCTCTAATGGATTCCTAGAAGGTCCTTCTCTTGGTATATGGACTATATATATCAAAACATTCCAGGACATATTCAAGGGTTTAACTTCAAGTTCAATTGAAATTTCTCCTAGATAGATCGAAGATGAAATGGACTTGTTTTTTGGACTCCATCGAATGAAGAGTCCTTGAGAGATACTTGACGCGCCACTAGCACAAAATGCCTTATCTTTCATCCACAAACCTGAAATATGTTGGGCTTTCTTTCCCGAGGACATCATCTCTTGCAACATGATAATGTCAAGACAATGCATGTGCAAGACTTGCTTGAGGATGTTTTTCTTCGAGGCACCACCAAAATCCTATATGTTTAGGATATTATCTTCATAGGGGAGCCCCACTAGGGGATTTATTTGCTCCAAGAATCTTGACAATAATATTCAACTTCCACAGATGTATGTCTTCCATATATTTTTGTAGTGCAATGAAAAGGTTTGATCAACGACCTATATGATTGGTAGGAACAATGTCTTCATCTAATCCTCCCTTGGAAGGAAAATCCAGAGAGAGTCATGATTTCAATATCAATTCATATTGTTTTTTGCTTGACATGAGGGATGAAGGGGACTTCGACGCTTGACTAGAAGAAAACATTTAGGATAGTGAAACAGTGGGATTGGCCAGATGTGAATACTATGGAACGAAAGGCTTTTAAAATTTTTGATCATCTAGATTGGAGCTTGGCTTACAAGAAGGAACAGGATCCTTTTGAGTTGAATTAATATGATTGGAAAGAGAAGGGATAAGGTCAATGTGAGAGATTCCTTGTAAAGTTTCTTCACTGGAATGCTCCTTAAGGTTAGAAACATGAGTCTCAATGACAATCAATAGGATTTCATGCTTACTAGGTAATGTTTGGTCATATCAAAACTCCATTGTTGCATCATTATGTCATTCCTATTTCTCCTAAGAACTTGATGGAGAGTTATCCTTAGAGAATTATTGCAACTCTGGCCTAGTCTTATTTACCCAAATCTTTTTAGGAACCTTCAGTCCTTCTTCATTCTTCTTACATTCCTCCAAGATATGACCTACTTGTCTACAAGCAAAACAATGAAATGGAATCTTCTAGTAATTGATTGAAGGCAGATCTTGTCCTGATATCTTAGCTCAATTTCTGCCACTAGGCCTTTACTCAAATCCGCTTCCACTATCACCCATGCACATCTTCGATCACATTTGGTGAGGTGATTTCTTTTTAAGGCCACAAATATCCCTATGTTATTTCCTATAAATTCAAGGATTTATTTTTTCCAAAATTAGAGAGGTAAACCTAGAAGAAATGCCCATATCTTGTGGGTCAACATTAGCTCTTTTGTTGGATCAAAATTCTGTTTCCAATGTTGTAGGGATAAACTTGATTTTCCCACATCCGTTCTCTTCCCGTAGTAACCTCTAAGTCTTCCTTTCTTATGAATATAACCAACCTCAGGACATGACATGAAAATGGGGCTATACTCGAGCTTTGAATTCCATAAACTGTCAATCCATTTTTCCAATTCCTGTAGACTAACAACTTTTTTGGCAAACCTTTCGACTAGAGCACAATCCATCATCTTTGGAACAACGTCAAGCCCTAAATATTTTACCACCACCATAGCTGGAATTTTATGGGACATATGGTTTCTTTCACCACTAATTAAGAGTAGAAATAGACAACTTGGATGCATCAAGGGGAAAATGAGCAAGAGAGCCATCCCCTTTTGGTGCTTTGAGAATAACATAATCCCTGTTAATTATGTTATCCTCCACATTAAAGTTATTTGAAGTGCATGAATTGATCACACGCACTAGATCGTCATTCAACAACTTCTCATGATCCTGCAATAACTTCTCCCGACTTATAAAAATGACACCTGAGACCGAATTGTCTAGTTCATAGTTAATGACATAGTACTTGAAACCATCTTGTAGTTCTAATATTTAAAAAGAAAAGAAATCATCTGAATATTCTTTAACAACATGAGAGATATTATTATGGAGGATCACTGACATCTCTGCACTTATTTTCATTCCCGTGATTAGCTCAAATTTTTCTAGGATACATTTTAGAACACCTATATATAGAATCAATCCATACACACAAAGGAGAATGTCGTTAAAAAGAAGAAGCAAGAGATTTGTACCTATGATGAACTTTTCATGCCCTTCAGATATCATGTAGTTATGGATTGTTGAATCAACTTGCTGAGAAGTTCTGTGACTAATAAGAATAGGAGAAGAAACATTGGGAAACCCTGCCACAAACCACATGAAGGCATCAAATTTTATGATGTACGCGCATTTATTAATATTACAAAGTTGGCAGTAGAGATTCGAGCTTAGATTACAAGAAGGAACAAAATCCTTCCAGGATGAATTAATATGATTAGAAAGAGAAGGGATAGGGTCAATGTGAGAGATTCCTTTTAAAGTTTCTTCACTATAATGCTCCTTAAGATTATAAACATGAGTTCCAATGACATTCGACAAGATTTCATGCTTGCTAGGTAATGTATGGTCATCTCGAAACTCCATTATTACATCATTATGTCACTCTTGTTGTTCCCAAAAACTCGATGGAGAGTTATCCTTGGAGACTTATTGCGATTTTGGCCTGGTCTTCTTTACCCAAATATTTTTAGGAACCTTCAGCCCTTGCTCATTCTTCTTGCATTCCTCCAGGATATGAACTACTTGTCTACAAGCAAAGCAGTGAAATGTGATCTTACAGTAATCTACTGATTGAAGCCAGATCTTGTCCTGATATTTTAGCTCAATTTCTGCCATGAGGCCTTCCCTCAGGTCTGCTTCCACCATCACCCATGCACATCTTTGATCACATTTGCTGAGACAATTTCTTTTTAAGGCCAAAAATATCCCTATGTTATTTCCTATCAATTAAAGAATTTATTTTGTCCATAATTGGAGAGGTAAACCCGAAAGAAATGCCCATATCTTTAGGGTCAATATTGGCTCTTTTGTTGGATTAAAATCCAATTCACAATGTTGCATAGATAAAGTTGATTTTCCCACATCCATTTTCTACCCATAGTAACCTCCAAGTCATCCTTTCTTCTGAAAATAACCAACCTCGAGACATGACATGAAAAATGGGGCTATCATTGAAGCTTTAACTTCTAGAAACTATTAATCCATTTTTCCAATGCCCACAGGATAACAATTTTTTTGGAAAACCTTTCGAATAGAGCACAATCCATAATCTATGGAAAACCGCCAAGCCCTAAATATTTTACCACCACCATAGCTAGAATTTTATGGGACATAATGGTTTCTTACGCCATTGATTAGTAGTAGAATCAGACTTGGTCGCATTAGGGGGGAATGAGAAAGAGAGCCATCACCTCTTGGTGCTTTGAAGATGACTTCATCCTTTTAATTATGTCATCTTCCACATTAAAGTTCTTTGAAGTGTGTGAATTGATCATAGGCACGCGATCCTCATCCAACAACTTCCTACAATCGTGCAGTAACTCCCGCTAACTCGTAAAGATATCACCTGAGATCTGATTGTTTTGTTTGTATTCAATGACGTCCAACTCCATGGTGTTATCCTATCACAAAATGAAAATGAAAATGGAAAAGTTGCCACCTGTCCCTAGGAAAGATTCAAAAAATCTTGATAAAATTGCCCCTGCAAGTCCATCGCCGGAAACTGCCACATAAAAATGAAAGCAATGTGATAAAACTAGACTAAGGTTTGAGTATTTGGGGGCACAGGAAAACCTAGGTGTAAACCACCTTAGACCCCCCTACTATTAAAATTCTAGAAGCCCTATTCCAAAATAGATATGCTTATCAACGTAATAATTTTTTATGAAAGAAGTGGTTAGTTAGTAATGGCTTAGTTTTATTTTTCAAAAGAAGTGGTTACTTGGTAATGACTTAGTTTAAGTGAATGTTTTCTTTTTTTTGGTGTATGCTTAGCAATGTGATTGTTAACATCTTGTTTTTGGATTTGAACTTTTCAAAAGTGGTTAGCTGGTAATAGTTTTGTTTAAATGTTTTATGTTATGTTTTTGTGTAGTGATTTGATTGTTAAAGTACTTGGATTTGAACCCATAAATTCTTAAAAATTGTTCGTAATTATTAAACTCATTTAAACTATATTATGCAACTCAAACTTATCATTAAAAGATATTATTTACTTTATTATTTAAAAATATAATTTATTTATTAAATTTTTATGAAATAATAGAAATAAAAAAATATTTAGATTCGAAACAATTATTATTAATTTATGAAAAAAATCATATTTATTATTTTATTATTTATTTATGGAAAAACCATTTCTCCTAAAACTAACAAACTTATTTTATAACAATAGTTAGTATATATATATATATATATATATATATATATATATATATTCCCGTCACTAAAAAAACACAAGATGTGTCTTTACCACTTGAGTTCAATTCCTTCAACATCACTTACCTTATATTAAAAATCATTTATTTAAAAAAAATCTTTTTAATTTTATTTAAACACTTTAATAATAAAATAAATTATAAATTATAAATTTAAAAAAATACAAATAATAATATTTTTCCATTTAATTAACCAATTTTATTTTAAAAACAACAAAATATATATAAAATTTCAAATCCTATTTTTAAAACCTTGGGCATGCCCAAGGCTTCCGCGAAATACAGCTCAAGTTTATAAAGAATCCGTAATTTCGTACAGCTCAAGTTTGTAAAGAATCCGTAATTTCGTGAAACATATGCATAACGCGTCTGTTGGGAAAATTATGTGGAAGATAATAACTATCCATTGACTTGACATTAAGTGAGGTAAGTGCATATGCCTTGATAGGGTGGAATTTCATGGAAATTGTGTGGAAGATAGGATAATACATTCACTTAGAAAATCTGATAGGTTGCTATCCCCACAGTGACATAAATGGGTTATGAAGATTTTTGAGTATGATTATTAGGTTGCTATCACCAAAGTAAGAAAAGTGGGTTATGAATATTTTTGACTATGATTATGAGAAAAAGATTAACGAGTGAATGCGATGCTATATGTTTTATATTGAAAATATAAGGTTTTCTATTAGCGTTTCATCACCTCACCAAATTGGTGCATTGAAGATTACTAAGAATAAATGATTGTTAATTTTATGGTTCAATTTATCCATGAGATTTAAGAAAAACCTAATCCATTTAAGGGTTGCTACAATATAAGGTTTTCTATTAGCCTTTTCATTACTCTCACCAAACTGGTGTATTGAAGATTACTAAGAATAAATGATTGTTAATTTTATGGTTCAATTTATCCATGGGATTTAAGAAGAACCTAATCCATTTAAGGGTTGTTACAATATAAAGTTTTTTATTAGCCTTTTCATCACCTTCACCAAACTGGTGCATTGAAGATTACTAAAAATAAATGATTGTTAATTTTATGTTTCAACTTATCCATGGGACTTAAGAAGAACCTAATCCATTTAAGGGTTACAATTGGTAGCAAGATACCTTTAAGTATTAAAAGCGTAATTTTTTGGTACATAATTCAAAGTTGAAATATTGGGTGTAAGAGGAGTGTATTTATATCTAATTGCGGGTTATTTTAGTTTTTACGAAACCTAGGGATGAGTTATGTGATTTTTTTTGGGAAGGAATGAATAAATAAATCCATAATTTTTTTTTTTTTTTTTTTTTTGTGCGTAAATACTAATTCTATTAAAAAAGAGAAAAATATGTACATGGAGGTCGAAACCTCAGAGGGGGCATAGGCCAGCCTTCAGCCAGAGATTCTGAGACATACATATCCTGCTATCTGCCCTTTCAGGATTAAAAGACTTCAAAACATGATTTGTTAGACCCTGACACACAAAAAAATAATTCTGTTCTGAGTCTAACACAGCATTACTATCGCCTGCAATGGCTTTACTGGTAAACATTCTGTCATACCCGCCATGGACAAAAATGAGGCAAAACAAAACTCGCCAAACCAAGAGTTGTTGCTGCAGATCAAGAACAGGTTGGCTCGCACCGATACAAGACGAGAACTGAGACCAGACCCATAACCAGAGACCCAAAACATAGACACATAGCATAAAATAAAACAGAGCAAAGGCAAGAGTGCCACCCGTCGGCAATGAACCAACATCATTCGGCATGTTGCGGAGAGTCGGGCGGATCCTTGTCCACCTGGCTGGATGAGGCAATCCAAGTGACGAATCCATTATTTTCATTCCCTTCGATACCACCATCTAGAGGAATTACCAGATTCAAGATGCTACCTGCATGATGAACCGGTCCACAAGCAAGGACCTCGCGCTGACTCGAATCTGCCGGATGCTGAGGCGCCTCAGGAATAGTGCTATCTTCCTGCATGTTGTCTTCATTAAACACGACCCCAGCCATCTCCCCCTGAAGGACACTGTCATCCTGAGACTGAGAGGTGGTGGTGTGGGCTGAGCTGCTGGGTTTATCCTCCTCCTCAGCAAGAATAACAGTGATACTGGCTGACAATACTGGCCTGTTGAGCCTGCTATGGAAGGTGAAGCGGGTTGTTTGAAAGGAATTGTGCGGGAGAGGCCCAACATGGCCAGAGGGCGGAGAGGACGGGGAGGCCGAAGCAATGGGGATTACGTTCTGAGGAGCAGAATGAGAGGCTCTGCCTCTATTACCAGTATTGCCTCCTCGGCGAGAGACTCCTCGACGACAAGGCATCTTTGAATTGTCTGAACAACCAAGAAGGGGAAAATGGCAGAGCTGACGGGGAAGGGACTGAGCACAGAGGAACCAGGAAATACAGAAAACCCAGGCGTGCTTCCAGACTACCTGAACGAGACAAGGGTGCGGGAAGAAAATCGGGCGGAGGTGAAAAGAACCAAGAGCAATGGCATGAACCAGACACCAGGCCATGAATAAAACCTTGAGCGTAAACTCTCGAACCAGGCGCACATTAAAGACGATCTGTGCGACCATCATTCCGTCCTCTGTCCAATTAATTTCGCATGCCATTGAGATATGCAGTCCTCGTTCGCGAGCCAGGTGCAGGGACAACTGCCTGCAATGAGAGAGCCCTCATAAATGCACCGCATTAACACCCGCATCCGGGTAAATAAATCCATAATTTGGTAGCTTCATGCTACACATATTAATGGAACAAGGGTAGATAGTTAAAGTTTATGGGGAATTCCAATCACTATTAATAGTCTATATTATTTGGATTCACATTTCTATAGATTTTGTAGTAGGTATGCTAACAACATATACTAAATTGATCATTATGGTGATAGTTTATCATTTTCCAAATATTCCTAATTTTGTTTCTTACTATACCAATTGACTGTCAACAATTACCTAGGTTTTCATGGATATGGTTTTTAGGTTACATGGTATGCCTACTCATGTTCTGTTAGATCGTGATCCCACATTCACTAATAAAATTTGGTGGGAGCTATTTAAACTCTAGGGCACCTTGTTGAACACGAGCACAACTTATCGCTTTCACTCTGGTGGTCATACATAGGTGGTTAACAATTACTTGGAATCCTATTTGAGATGTTTTTCTTTAGATTGGCAACACTTTTGGTCACAGTGGCTACCCCTCATAAAATGGTGGTATAATACTACTTATAATGAGACTTCTAAGATGGAACCATATGAAGCCATGTATGGCCGAAATTCCCCTTTAGTAGCTTCATGTTTATTGGTCACATCGAAGGTTCAAGTAGTAGATTATATGCGTCACAATAGAGAGGCCATTCTACACACTTAAGAAGAATCTAATGAAGACTTAAAAACACATGAAGTAATAAGATGAACAACATATCTCCAAGTGTTGTTTTAAAAATGGGATCAAGTGCTTCTTGATATTCAATATTATAACCAAACCTCTCTTAAATATAAAGTCCACCAGAAGTTCATATCAAATTTGTATGGACCTTATCAGATCCTCTAATGCATTAGACAAGTTGTTTGTAGATTGGGATTCCTAGGCCACTTTAAGATCCATTTAGTTTTACATTTTCCTTGTTTGAAGAAGGTTATGGGGTTAGATTGCTGAGTTTAGTTCAAACTTCCAGATCTTGAAGGAGAAGGGTCCATTTGGCTCTAGTCAGAAGCAATATTAGGCATTAGATAGCATTGACTATGCTAGAATTTCATCCAAGAATTTTTAGTTCAGTGGAAATATATGTAACCATAAGACACTACATAGAAACCAATAATGTAAAAACATTTTATAACAAGTTTCACACTGCTATCCTTGAAAACAATGTTTCTTTTGAGGTTGGGGGTAAAGGGGTGACCATCTTAGGGTCTTACCCTAACATCCTTACTTTGAATATTTAGTAGTTACTCAATAACATATGAGATCGTCTTCTTTGAATAAGTTCCATTCGATAGTTATCGATATTTTTTTAATGCGAAAGGATAACTTTTATTAAACAAGAGGGGTTGCAAGGTAGCAAGTCCCTGGCATGGACCTTGCATAGGCCAGCTAGCATTGCCCGAGAACCAACCCAAGTTTTAGGAGTTTGCATGTAAGTAAAAGGGGGCATGTAGTTGTGTTAGTTTCAATTTACATAAGAAAAATATCAAACTAAACCTTTGATTTGAGACCCTTGGTAAGGATACTCTGTTCATATGTTGGAGTAAACAACCCACCAGGGAAAATTTTAAGAATCACTCTAAATTTATATGTATAATAAATGGGCTAATCCCCATGATACATAGGAAAAATGGTAGGTGATTTTATCAATAATATAATATGCATATATAATTTTTTTGGCGAATCTCTCACCAGATTATATTATCTTGTATAGTGATGGAGAATCTTTCACTGAATTATAAAATCTTGTAAGATCTTGGCAAATCTTTTACTGAATAATAAAACATTGTGAAGTCTTGGCGAATGTTTTGTTAAAGTATGAAACCATATATGATAATAAGAAAACATATTCATTAAACTGTAATATACTAACATACATGTTTGGAAAAAAGAAACATAATTTTCTCTTCCTACAAACAATGTTCCAAGTTTCAGTGGTCGTGTTTGTCAAGGTTCTTACAATACACTCTTTCATATCCTTCTATTAGTTTTGATAATATTCCACAACAAAGTTCTTGTAGGTGTTGATATTGACCACAAGTTCTGTCAAGGTAGGAGAGATTAATCTTTTCTCTACAACTTTTGTCAAGCTACCACTTTTTTCAAGTTATCAAATTTCTTTCTTATTCCATAGACTTCAACAGCGAGATAAAAAAAAAAAAACACATCAAGTTTGTTTACCCCAACACGCCAACAAGTAGCAAGCCCCAAATATATTATATAAGAAAGTATTAGGTATCCCAAAGGCTTTAAGGGGATCTAATTGAAAGAAGTGACCATTGTGAGAAGCCTTGCAATCAACATATGAATATATAAATGTATATTTATTATTATTTTAATTGGAAATATTCAATAAAATAATAAAAATTAATTACATCTCTCCCAATCTAAATTGCTTATCAGCATAATTCACTACCCTCATATGTCTCGCATTTTTTAACAGCATTGTAACATGTAGATTAATTTCCTTTTTGGTGAACAATCTCCACCTTTTAGGAAAATATGGTGCAGTGGCTCCAACCCCTATAGATCATTAGGACAAATTAAGAATAACACAAAAGATGAAAGGTTGTACAAACCAACTTATTTTTCAAACAACTAATCCAACATTAGTACCTAAACTTTTTCATGAAGATATCATATTGAGAATGTTTGAAAAATGGTGGGAAATCTTCTGCGAGGGTAATGCGGAAAGAGTGATAAGGTTTCACTGTTTTGAATTTTTTTTGTTAAATCAGAGAAACCAATATTAATGGAGATATTGGTATTTTTTACTAAATTTTGTGAAGTGACTAAATGTAGCTTTAGCCATTCACCTTAAGATGTTTTTACAATATAATTTCCTAAGTCTATTTAATATCTTCATTATCATAAAAGCCAACCTATATCCATCTTAACTCCACATCTACCACTCTTAGAGGGATGAAATCTATTTATCCCTCTGAGAACTTACCCAGAATTAAGATGGATTTAAGATGATAGAATTTCCCCTTTAAATAGTCTATTCTCACATGAATACCATGGTATTACCATGGGACAATACCATGGGTTATCATAAACGTGGAGCTTAAAAATTACTATTAGTAATTTATAAAAATTAATAATTGATTTTTATTTTATTTTTTATTTTAACCAAGTTAAAATGTTTAACATACATTAAATTACAACATCCATTTTTACTCTTGATCCACCAAGCCCCGAGAGGGATCAAATATTTTTCACTCTTTGCTAGTTTGCATATCATGATATTTGATCCCTCTCGGGGGTTAGTAGATGAAGAGTAAAGATGGATCTATGCTGGTTTAATTCCCCCCTTTAAATAGGCTACATTCCACGTGAATACCATGGGTCAATACCCTGTTCCATTTTTATTTTTATTAATACTAATATTAGGGTTAATAATGTTTTTTTGCATGGTATTAATAATAATCTAGCCCATGGTATTTGGCCCATAGTATTTTTCCCATAGGTTTCACCTAAATATAACGCATTTTTTGAGTGTTCTTAAATATAAGGTGACTTATGGAGTAAACATAATAAAATGTTTTATTTATTTACCATACCTCTCGTTTATTTATATTTTTATTAATTTACCATACCTCTTTTACAAATATGGTATTTGGCTCATAGGATTCACTTAAATAAAACCTCTTTTTTGAGCTTTCATAAATAGAAAGAGGGTTATGGACTAAATATAAAAAGAGGTTTTATTTATTTACCATACCTCTAATTTATTTATATTTTTATTTATTTACCATACCTTTTGAGTAAGTATTAAAAGAGGTTTTATTTATTTACCATACCTCCACTTTATTTATATTTTTATTTGTTTACACCCTTGCATGTATATAAAGTGACTTATGAAATAAATATAAAAAATGTTTTATTTATTTACCATACCTCTCATTTATTTATACTTTTATTAATTTACCATACCTCTTTTATAAATATGGTATTTGGCCCATAGGATTCACTTAAATAAAACCTATTCTTGAAAATTAGGGCAAATGGAAGGTTGTAACTCCTAATTTCAAGGGCTAAATTTATCTTTTTTACCCTCTCTCTTATAATAAGGTGGGCTAACTTCCATACCTACTTTTTTTATAAAATAAATTTGAGGTGATTTGTAAAAATGTACTATGATACAAAATATTCGCCCACTAAAAATTTAAAACCCCTTAATTTCGCTTAAGGGCAAAAATTCGCCCCTAAAATTTTCCATGCAACCCACTTGTGTATTGATTCCTACTGGATTTATTTGGTTGACTGTAACATGGGATATATTAATGGTCTTGAACAAGGAAATTGATGGTGCAAGAGTAGAGAACATTTTGGATGCTTCTTCTATCACAGATAACAAGAATTCTATCACACAGAACAAGAATTCTATTCGAGGTTACATGAAGATTAATAATGGACGTAAAGGCTTTACACAAGACCATAGAGCGAGAGAGAGAACCTTCACTTACCTTCTTAACTGTGCCCTCCTATCACACCTATATTCATTTTCATTCAATTACATCCCGTCTAAGTTCTGCTTCCAACTACCGATGGGACAAAGCTTGGACGTATAATAAGACAAAATAAGAGGTCTAGCATACATGAATGGTATATGAAATGAAACGCTCGAAACACAACTGTTAGTCCATCGAACTACTAAAGTGGTTAGTCTGCGATCCCCCTAATCTCCCGTAAGTCTGAAAGCATTGTTTGACCTTAACTATTACAAAAGGCACCATTATAGGGATCACTCGTGCTTTTCCCGCTTCATATAGTTTTTAGACCACTTTGAATAATCAATTATTTATGGAAAGGCCCATCTTACACTCAAACATGTATCTCATTATATATGAGTATCTAGTTACAATTTTTTTTCAAAGGATGTTAATAAACTCTGATAAATTTGATTCATCAATTGAATGGCTTGGCATAAATGACATGGAGTTCCTATAGGTCGTCTGTGGAGTGAATATTATCTTAAGCTGTATTGAAAGAGGTGAAGTGAATACATTCTAGTCTCACTATCTAGTAGCCTTAGAGTGAAAGCCTCTTTCTTTGGAGTATAAGTTCCATGGAAACAAGCCTTAGTTGTATTGAAAGACGTGGAGTGAAGATCGCCTTATTAAGCTGTATAGACAAAACTACTAAGCACAAGTCTCAGAGAGGAGGAGTAAAATGAACTCTTAAAAATATATGAATTTGATTTTATAGATTGATTCTCAAATAGATCCATATCAATTCTTACTAGCCTTAGTGCAAGCCACTTAGCCGGTCTTGCTGCTTTCTTGCTTGGTCTAGCAAAGAAACAAGTCGCCTTCAGATACTAGCTTATTAGTCCAAGAAGTTAGTTCCATAGAAACTCTCTTTCTTTGTCCACGTTTGGCCCAATCCATTAAAAGGAGGTTGAACTGATCCCTCAAAAAGAGAAACAAGTTGACGATCCATTACGAAGTTTTCCCTTGATCCACACTTATTCCCCAATAGAAACCCAAAGAGGTATTGTGGAGCTCGACCTGAAGATAAGCATCATGTAACTACACCCAATGTCGACTCAGGAAAGATACAAAGCTAACAGATTATCTAGGTTGTGTTTCTCATTATCATGATGCTAGTGCTCTTGCTTGATCCCGATCCATCGTTTAGCGCTATATATGGTAATAAAAACTAAGAAAACATAATAATTACTAAGAAAACGTTTGTGAGATAGCCCCCTCTTGTGAAATATAACAAATCAGAATCAAAGGTAATGAAGGCCCATACGGTGCATAAATAACAACGTACCTATTGAATTTGGCTGCTGTTTCCATCTTGATGTGGGTTCATAGAATGAGTAAGTAGCCTTCATCCTTGACTGTATTTCCATCTTAAATATGATTATTATAAGATATTTTCTATGTAGGTTTTAACCCCATACATAAATTAACTGCATATGAATTCTAAAAGACATAAAATAAACAATGCGAGAGCATAACACATAAAACACATATACACAAATATTTTCTGCTGGATCCCAAAACTGGGACTACCAGCTTGATTTTCCATTATGTTCCTTTCAATGTTACAATACATATTTATACATGTTGAAGCATCCAATACCATGGACCGAAAACCATCGCGTCCAAAACCATGTGCAAAAATCATGCACAAAACCATAGGTAGGTCCGCCCAACCTAATATAGGGTCCATTTTTTTTTTTCCTGGGCCGCTGCCCTGGACCCTGTAGAGGGGGGCTGCTGCCCCCCCTGTGACCCCCTTGCTGCGCAATTGGCACAACGAAGGGGGGACCTCTAACCCCCCGGTTCACTATGTGGGCTAGTCGCGGAAAGAATAACACAAGCCAACATTCTATATTTCTATTTTATCTTTTTGTAACTAAGCTATACTGAAAAATGGATGAACTATTGTGGATGATAGTATAATAGACAAACCTTGTGTATTTTTCTGTTTGGGATTTTTGTTGTTAAGTTTGGATGTATATCCTGGGACAAAACTATGTAATTGTACTTTCTTTACTTAATATTAAAGAAGGCATTTTTTTTGACTGAAAAAAAAGTAGCCTTCAACCTGAAGTTTTGTTGTTCTATAGTTACAAATCTAGAGGTGAATATGCGATAGAATATTTCTAAGGGTGGGCAAGAAAATGTGGTATTCATTAGTTCTTGCGAAACTGACGATCTTGATAGAAAAAACTCAACAACATGCGAGTAGTTGGTCGAGCTGAAGGAAGAACTCTAGTAGTTGGGATGGATTCACATGCATCTTTATTTAGTAGTTGAAGGAAACCAACATTGCCACAGGTTAAAAGTAGTGGAAATTATGTTTATAAAATGTATAGAAAAAGCAACGGCCTTGATGTGTTTATAAAATGTAGAGGAATGATATCCAAGTGGGGACGGTTGGATGCCAGTGTTCGCATGTATGGCAGGTGTAATTCGATATGACATGGAAGAGTAGGGAGCATGACTGACAAATAATTTATCGGAAAAAGACATGTCTGAGACACCCCAATCTTCTTGGCAAGTAGACCAAGTCACTGTCATTCTTTTCTTCTCCCCTTATTTGAAAGGGGACCACTGCTGCACGACCGTGCGTGAAACTTCAACAACCTCGTCGTTTCTTGGCACAATATCGCCTACCAGAAAATACAGTCGGACATCGTCAATGATGCTAGTAACTACTCGAGCCCTTGAACCCATTCTTTAGTTAGACATCGTCCAAGATGCAAGTAACTAGTCGAGCCCTCGAGCCCATTCTTCAATCAGACATCATCCAAGATGCAAGTAACTACTCGAGCCCATTCTTATGAGGCTCTGAAGATTTAACCATGTGATAAAGACCCTACTACCTCTCAGCCAAACGACCTATTACAAATTCAAAAGCCATTAAGCAAACCCCCTACCAATAAGGTGAGTGCTGTAAACATCTAGCTGTATTTTCTAAGCGTACATGCCGATAGGCGATGGGATAAAGCATACAAATAGGGTGTTTGATTGGGAATCGCTATAAGGTAGGCTGTATAGAGAGAAAAGCGATTGGCATTAGGTATAAGCTAATATGCAGGCTAAGAAATCTCATTACCTCATGGCCAAATAAGTGTATGACCCTTCGGCTCAAGGGAACAATGCCACAGGTCATAATAGAGCTTGTATAGAGAGTCATAATAGAGCATGTATAGAGAGTCATAGAGGAAGTAAAATTCTTTAGCAAATACACTCACCTTGTTGCCACCAGCAACGCCATGGGGGAAATATCATTAATGGTGTCGACGAGGGTTTCTTCATGCCAACTAAAGCCCACAATGTTTCTTTTCGGTTAAAGTACGATGTTCCACCGACGCCCGATTGGTTATGGGGATGGTCGGCTGACTTGTGAAAGATAAGGGCCATCCGCTCGTCTTCGAAGTCCTTAAAACCCTCCTGTAGACCAGATATTATTCCAATATTTTCATCTTGATTGTTGGCGATGGACATTAGGGTTCCCGGTATCAAGAAATGGCACCAAATGTGAAGGTCGTGGGGCCATTGAGCTCAACTCAGCTGGGGGAATTTTATAATGCCCTAGATATCTTTGTAAACCCGATGCTGAAAGCCTAGCATCTCGATCACACGCTCATGGAGTCCATATTGTGCGGGAAGCTACTGCTGATGTCACATTTTGGCAGCATTAAGAAGAGCGTGGTAGTGAGTGGGGATTTAGGGTACACACTTAGTCCCAGGATTGAATCCCTCCACGTCGCCCTCTGCGTCGCATTAGTGAGAGTTAACGAGGATGACACATATGAAATTATTTTGCTGTATATTTCCAGGGGAATGCCACCAAATTCAATTTTTGCAAATACCCTCTTACACTTCTTCCTGCTTCTGAATAGGTATTGATCCATGCTACCTCTCACCTCTCTTTGCTCATGAAATTAGCATACAATTTTTGTAGCTATCTTCCTCTTTAATATGTACCATTATTCCATTTTGTGCTTCCAATTCAGAGCATTCAAATTCACAGAGTATTCAAACCAATGATTACAGGGAGAGTGATTTGCAATCATATGCAATTAAATTGTAATGAGAGATTCACTTTGTACTTCGAGTAATTCTTCTTCACCTGCAATCTATTTTGCATATGAAGGAGGTGCAACAATCAATGGTGTTCTTTTTTTTTTGGACGTCTTCTTGTTTTCTTCTCGTGTGGGGCACTGGATGGCAAAAACAATGACAGTTGTATGACACCTGTTAGCCATGCATGTAGAGAAGCAGACAAGTCATGTAGCAGTGGCAGGCATACATGCAGTAAGCAGAGTAAAAGTAGAGAAGCGATGGAAAATGTTTTCGTACTAATGCTATTATTGGAGCCATAGTTGTAATAATGCAACTACACATAGTTAGGTTTTCTTATTAAGAGGCTATTCATGAAGATAAAGGGATATTGAATGTTATGGTATTTGGAGCTCGCTCTACTAATAAGTGTTTTTCAAATTCAAACAAAAGAATATTATTTTATTTCGGTTCTTAAATTCAAATAAAATCTGATATAAATCTTCGTCACAAATTAATAGTGCGGTTCAAAAATAACGATATTAAATACTCCACCTCATCATGAATTTCTCTAAGGATTTTACGCTTGGTCAAATCTTATTAGTCCCTGCCGGGGACTATAAGCGATCGATAGATCGCTGACTTAGGGTTGACCGCGGCGAGATCGGGAAATATTTGGGCGTTTTCCTAAGTGAGAATAAGGTTTACGGGGCGGCAACGGTTGGGGGTCTTATTACGCGCTTCGCATGGTTCGAGGCGAGTGGCACGTGGTGCGCGTGAGGGGCACGTGGTTGCATGCGGTCTGGTGGTGTGATCGGCGGCCACGTGTCCGTCCTCGAGATGGTGGAAGGCATGGGGTGTGTTTTAGTGTGTTCGCGGCATTTGAGTTGGTATTGTTCGGTGCGATGTTTGGTCTGCGGTAGAGGTCCTGCGTGCCCGGGTATTGTTGCTTGCAGTCTGTGCGATTTTTCGTCTGTCGTGGAGTTGCTGCCTGCTGGGTGTGCCTTTGGTGAGTTCGGCGATGGCATTCTGTGGCTTTGGTGAGTTCGGCGATGGCATTCTGGTTTGCCTTCTGGTTAGATACTGAGGGTTTCTCTTACGTGCATGCAAGAGTCCATGGTTAGTTGAACGTTATAAGTTAATGGCATTCTGGTTGAATACGGAGGGTTTGTCTTGGCTGTCGTCGGCATGCGGTATGGTGGTCTGATCGGCGGCCAACTGTTCGTGCTCGACATGCTGGAAAGTTCGGCTTGGGTTTTACTGTCTTCGCGGCCTTTGGGTTGGTATTGTTACTTGCTTGTTTAGCTCTGCAGTCTGTGTGATTTTCCATCTGCGGTGAAGTTCCTGCCTGCTCGGGCATTGTTAGTTGCTTGTTTAGCTCTGCAGTCTGTGCGATTTGTCATCTGCGGTGGGGTTCCTGTCTGCTCGGTGTGACTTTGGTAAGTTATTCTGGTTAAATATTCAGGGTCTCTGTTACCTGCATGCAAGAGTCCATTGCTATTTGGGTTTTGCCCTGTTCGCGGCCTTTGGGTTATTATGATTACTTGGTTGTTTAGGTGCGCCGTCTGTGCGATTTTTGCTTTCTATTTGTTCTATTGTATGCGGTGAAAAAACAATTTGGTTCCTTCCTGTTGTGTTAGCTGCATGCAAGAGTCCATGGCTGTTTGGGCATTATAAGTTAATGGAATTGTGGCTGAATACTGAGGTTTTTGTTTCGGCATTATAAGTTAATGGAATTGTGGTTGAATACTGAGGTTTTGTCTTAGCTGCTAATGGCATTTGAATTATTGTTGTCCATTGCTATTTGGGTTTTGCCCTGTTCGCGGCCTTTGGGTTATTATGATTACTTGGTTGTTTAGGTGCGCCGTCTGTGCGATTTTTGCTTTCTATTTGTTCTATTGTGTGTGGTGAAAAAACAATTTGGTTCCTTCCTGTTGTGTTAGCTGCATGCAAGAGTCCATGGCTGTTTGGGCATTATAAGTTAATGGAATTGTGGTTGAATACTGAGGTTTTTGTTTCGGCATTATAAGTTAATGGAATTGTGGTTGAATACTGAGGTTTTGTCTTAGCTGCTAATGGCATTTGAATTATTGTTGTCCATTGCTATTTGGGTTTTTCCCTGTTCGCGGCCTTTGGGTTATTATGATTACTTGGTTGTTTAGGTGCGTCGTCTGTGCGATTTTTGCTTTCTATTTGTTCTATTGTGTGCGGTGAAAAAACAATGCGGTTCCTGCCTGTTGTGTTAGCTGCATGCAAGAGTCCATGGCTGTTTGGGCATTATAAGTTAATGGAATTGTGGTTGAATACTGAGGTTTTTGTTTCGGCATTATAAGTTAATGGAATTGTGGTTGAATACTGAGGTTTTGTCTTAGCTGCATGGGCTTTATGCAAATTTCGGTAAATGTCTGCGTGAAGCTATGATTGTTAGTTGTATTGTTTGGAGGTTAAGTTCGGCTACTGCATTATAAGTTAATGGCATTTGAATTATTGTTGTGAATACTCAGTGTTTGTCTTCTGGTTGAATAGTGGGGTTTTGTCTTACGTGGATGCAAGTGTCCATGGTTATTTGAGCATTTTAAGTTAATGGCATTCTGGTTTGAGGCGAATGGCACGTGGCGTGCGTGAGGGGCACGTGGTTGCATGCGGTCTGATGGTGTGATCGGCGGCCACGTGTTCGTCCTCGAGATGCTGGAAGCTATGGGGTGTGTTTTAGTGTGTTCGCGGCATTTGGGTTGGTATTGTTCTGTGCGATGTTTCGTCTGCGGTGGAGGTGCTGCCTGCCCGGGTATTGTTGGTTGCAGTCTGTGCGATTTTTCGTCTGTGGTGGAGTTCCTGCCTGCTCGGTGTGGCTTTGGTGAGTTCGACAATGGCATTCTGGTTGAATACTGAGGGTTTGCGTTCTGGTTAGATACTGGGGGTTTCTCTTACATGCATGCAAGAGTCCATGGTTAGTTGAACGTTATAAGTTAATGGCATTTTGATTGAATACTGAGGGTTTGTCTTCACTGTCGTCGGCATGCGGTATGGTGGTCTGATCCACGGCCAGCTATTCCTGCTCGACATGGTGGAAAGGTCGGCTTGGGTTTTAATGTCTTCGCGGCCTTTGAGTTGGTATTGTTACTTGCTTGTTTAGCTCTCCAGTCTGTGCAATTTTTCGTCTGCGGTGAAGTTCCTGGCTGCTCGGGTATTGTTAGTTGCTTGTTTAGCTCTGCAGTCTGTGCGATTTGTCATCTGCGGTGGGGTTCCTGTCTGCTCAGTGTGACTTTGGTAAGTTATTCTGGTTAAATATTCAGGGTTTCTGTTACCTGCATGCAAGAGTCCATTGCTATTTGGGTTTTACCCTGTTCGCGGCCTTTGGGTTATTGTGATTACTTGGTTGTTTAGCTGCCCGGTCTGTGCGATTTTTCCTTTCTATTTGTTCTATTGTGTGCGGTGAAAACACAATGCGGTTCCTGCCTATTGTGTTAGTTGGATGCAAGAGTCCATGGCTGTTTGGGCATTATAAGTTAATGGAATTGTGGTTGAATGCTGAGGTTTTGTCTTAGCTGCATGGGTTTTATGCAAATTTGGGTAAATGTCTGCGTGAAGCTATGATTGTTAGTTGTATTGTTTAGAGGTTGAGTTCGGCTACTGCATTATAAGTTAATGGCATTTGGATTATTATTGTGAATACTCAGGGTTTGTCTTCTGGTTGAATACTGGGGTTTTGTCTTACGTGCATGCAACTGTCCATGGTTATTTGAGCATTTTAAGTTAATGGCATTCTGGTTCAATACTAAGGTTTTGTCCATGGGTTGACGGACGCGATTTTTGCAAACATTTGGCATATTTCCTAAGTCGAACTAAGCTTTACGGGGCGGAAACGGTTGGGGGTCTTATTGCGCGCTTCGCATGGTTCGAGGCGAATGGCATGTGGCGCACGAGGGGCACGTGGTTGCATGCGGTCTGGTGGTCTGATCGGCGGCCAGGTGTCCGTCCTCGAGATGCTGGAATGTTCGCCTTGTGTTTTACTGTCTTCGCGGCATTCGGGTTGGTATTGTTACTTGCTTCTTTAGCTCTGCAGTCTGTGCGATGTTTGGTCTGCGGTACAGTTGCTCCGCTAAATGTCTGCGTGAAGCTATGATTCTTAGTTGTATTGTATTTGTTGTACTGTCTGCGGTCAAAACACAATGCAGTTCCTGGCTGTTCGGTTAACTCTATCGCAAACGTTTGGTTGCGGTTGTGTTGTTCCAGGTGCAGCTTCTATCGCTCGACTGTGTGCTGTCGCTTTGGTAAGTTGAGCTACTGCATTATAAGTTAATAGCATTCTGGTTAAATACTGAGCGTTTCTGTTACTTGGATGCAAGACTGCATGGTTATTTCAGCATTATAAGTTAATAGCATTCTGGTTCAATAGTCAGGGTTTGTCTTAGTTGCATGGGCTTTATGGAAATTTGGCTAAATGTCTGCGTGAAACTATGATTCTTGGTTGTATTGTTTAGAGATTAAGTTCGGCTACTGCAATATAAGTTAATCGCATTCTGGTTAAATACTAAGAGTTTCTGTTACCTGCATGCAACAGTCCATGGTTATTTGAGCATTATAAGTTAGTGCCATTCTGGTTGAGTACTGAGGGTTTTGTGTGCAGACTTCGTTGACCAATTACGTCATTTGCACATTTTCTCATGGTAGTGGCATAGGCTGCGTTGTGCATGCATATGCTCTAGACGAGAAGGAATTCGAACGCTCAACTTCGTTGCAGGTACGGTGTTATTCTACTAATTGCATTTTGTCAATTTTTGTATTGCTTGCTTTTTGTCAATTTGTTAGTGTTTTGATTTTTGCGTTGTGTAGGTTTATGGTCCAGTCACTCTAGGTTTATAGTCCAGTTACTCCGTCATCCCTGCTGGGAACTATATGCGATTGATAGATCGCTGACTTGGGGTTGACCAATGCGGTTGGTGGCTGCCGTGATAGTATGGGTTTCTGTTAGCTGCATAGGTTTTATGCAAAATTCTGTAAATGTGGGTTTCAGCCACAATGTTGCTTCGTTATCATTTGAACCTGCTGGACCTGGGCGAAGCTATGGTTCTTGGTACACATTGAGTCGCAGTATTTTGTAATTTGAACTGTTTTTGCACATGAACATCTAAATAAATTGCAGATTTTGAACTGTTTGAAATGTTAAAATATTGAAGATTGCAGTCTGTTTTGTAACTGCACGGTTTCCTATCTTACGCGTGCATTCAGCGTTTTTCGCTCGTATAATTCATGTATATGTTTACTTTGGTCCTTAATGTTTGTTCAGGTCTGTAATTCTGTTATCGATGTATGAATATTCGACTCTGATATTACTGCTAGAACGCAAGGTTGCTCCGTTAACAACTTTGTTAAGTTCATTTAGTTAGTGTTAAGTTCATTTGCTTTGTTAACAAGTGCTGAATTCAAGGTTTGCTATATTGGTACTAGATGTTGTTCGTTTGCTGTTGCTTATATATTGGATGAAATGTTTCGTTTGCAAAAATTATAAGCTTTTCTGTGATACTAAGGGTTTCTGTTACCTGCATCGGTTTTATGGAAATTCCCATAAATGTCAGTTTCGAGCACCATGTGACTTCCTTGTCATTTGGGCTGAGATGGCCTAGGTGAAGCTGTTGTTCTTCGTACAGGCTCTGTTGTGCATGAATTTGTCTAGACGAGAAGCAATTTGAATACTCGGCTTTGTTCCAGGTACGGTGTTATTCGACTAATTGCTTTTTGTCAATTTTTGTATTAATTGCTTTTTGTGAATTTGTTAGGGTTTTAATTTTTGCATTGTGTACATTTATGGTTCACTTACTCTAGATTTATAGTCGAGTTGCTCTGTGATTGTCTTAAAAAACATAGATATTTAAACTGTATTCAGTCATTGAGATCTTTTCTGTCATTCAATTATATTGGAATTCAAATCTGAAATTGTCATTGTTTATTTTGTGTTTACATTAATATTAATATTAATATTATCAATTGTTATAATCATAACAACAATATTATTTGAGATGATGCCAACAAGTACAGGTTGAGTAATGCATGCAAGTAGCTGTGTATAATGATGAATCAAGACATTTTGTGTATTTAAACCCTAGATTAAAATGTCATGTTAGCTAGTTATAACGAGATTGGTTTTCATATGATGTTCAACTACCTTATTTTGCTCAGACAGGAAAAATTATTTTATTGTGAAAACAAAATTACATTTATTATATATGTTCCTGCATTTCACAGATATGCTTAAGCATAGGAAGTGATAAAAGTATTGCTGGGAACATATCTTGTTTCATAAACAGTTTCAAAAAATGTCAATATGACACCCCTATCATAGTCATTCTAACATATATCGAAGCTTTGAATTTGAAACCAGTTTTGTCTAGTGAAGAATCAGGGGCTAGATATGTTCATAAACAGTGGCATAAAAAATTATACATAGATACTGGCATTTAAAATACATTCCATCAGCTGTCCTTCCACTCTCTGTTTAATCAGCCAAGCTCATGCTACCAACTGTAATCTTGCTTTTGACAGTTCATCAGTTTCCATGTTCCTGTCTTTGTGTAATCTTGCTTTTGACAGTCGATCAGTTTATGTTGTTGTCTTTGTAAACATGTTCAAACATAATCTGTTAAATACTCTGCTTAACAAAGTCGAATCTCCTGAAATATAGGTTGAAGTTTATAATTATCCAATCAATTTGTTGCATTCATCAAATTCACCACAATTTGTGAATCATCAAAGATCTGTAATTTTTGAGCATGTTCTTTCACATGTGACAATTGGCAATAGTCTTGGGACAATTTTCTTAGGCAGATTGTTGCTCTGTTTCCCCAATGTGCCCTTTGAATATATTACATGTTCATCATTTATATGGATCATAGCTGTAGTGTCCCATAATGATGGATCTTGTTATCATGTATCTATAATGACATGATAAGCTAGTTAAAAACAATTGAATTAATTAAATTCATCCATTCATTTTGAAATACATTTTATTTTTTAATATAAAATCGTAAAATCTTTTATAAAGAATTTTCCTCTTTTGCCCACCATTATTGAGAAGCATTATGGAATTATGCTTATGCACTACTCGTATTTGGTTCTCAATGCCTTGTTTGGGTTCCTTGATCCTTGAATTCTGTTTAGATTCATATACTGTCATCATCATTTTGACATACATCAAAGATTTGAAACCAATTTTGTCTGATGAAGAATCAGGTCCTGGATATGTTCATAAACATAGATATTGCATTTAAAAGACATTCCATCAGCTGTCCTTCCACTAGCTGTTGAATCAGCCAAGCTCATGCTACCAAGTGTAATCTTGCTTTTGCCAGTGCATCAGTTTCCATGTTCCTGTGTTTGTGTAATCTTGCTTTTGACAGTCCATCAGTTTCCATGTTTGTGTCTTTGTAAACATGCTCAAACATAATCTGTTAAATACTCTGTCTAACGAAGTCGAATCTCCTCAAATATAGGTTGAAGTTTATAATTATCCAATCAATTTGTTGAATTCATCCAATTCACCATAATTTGTGAATCTTCACCAAAATTTGTGAATCATCAAAGATCTGTAATTTTTGGCCATCTTCTTTGACATGTGACAATTAGCAATAGTCTTGGGACAATTTGTTTAGGCACATTGTTGCTGTGTTTGCCAAACCTGCCCTTTGAATATATTACATGTACATCATTTATATGGATCATACCTGCAGTGTCCCATAATGATGGATCTTGTTGAGAAGCATTATGGAATTATGCTTATGCACTACACGTATCTGGTTCCCAATGCCTTGTTTAGGTTCCTTGATCCTTGAATTGTGTTTAGATCCATATAGTATAACCATATCCAAATACCATTAACTTATAATGCAGTGGCTGAACTTAACCTCTAAACAATACAACTAAGAATCATAGCTTCACGCAGACATTTACCAGAGCAACTCTACTGCAGACCAAACATCGCATAGACTGCATAGCTAAATAAGCAAGTAACAATACCAACCCAAATGCTGCAAAGACAGTAAAACACAAGCTGAACATTGCAGCATCTCGAGGACAGACACCTCGCCGCCGATGAGACCACCAGACCACATGCAACCACGTGCCCCTCACATGCGCCACGTGCCATTCGCCTTGAACCATGCAAAGCGCGTAATAAGATCCCCAACCCTTTCTGCCCCGTAAACCTTAGTTCGACTTAAATGAAGACTTCAAAAATTTCAAGTGCATCTCAAGTTGCATTAAGCATGAAGTAATGATACTGATAAAGGAAAATATCATGCACAAATCATTGATTGACCATGTTTGCGCAAATGTAGGCAATATAAATTATAAAATTTTCGTATTGGATGCATATTGGTCTGACCATGATATAATATCTCTTCTCCTTGACCTATGATATACACATGAAACAGTTTACAAAATTCCAAATTTTGACATTTTTGCAATATCTCATTGCTTTTATCATATCTATTTTACTAAAGCATAGTGCAATATATTTTTGTGGTAAACGAAGTGATAACAACATACATACTATGCATTCCATTCTACATTTGCGTATATGGCGTTCTGTATTGATCAATGCAACTTATGCCAGACACAGTGTTTTCAATTAATGAACATAACTATCCTATTATAAATTTGCAGATATGACCCCATCTATTTATGCATGCAGATTCTACTAGTAAAACCCTTTTCAATTGAACAGAACAACCAAGAAAAAAGAACAACAAGATGCAACATAAACAAACACAGTATATTCTTTTTGGCTTTCCTTTTCCATGAATCATGCATCTTGTCTTCTTGTTCAGGTTTTACTTTCATATGTTCTTTTGACTTGTACTAAATATGTCTTGCTATGCTATAACATAGCATAAAACTTGAAAAAGGAAATGAAACAATTCAAGAAATAGAATGCATAAGCCAATTAGAAAGCGCAAACAAATCACTTGTTTTGCAAAGGTACGTCTATGAGAACTACACAAAAATGGTAATTTGTATTTAGAATATTAATGTCTACTATATATGCATTCTATTTTTATTTTTACATATGTATCGTTCTATGGTTTTAATGTTCTTGTTCAGTTTTTTCTTCTAGTTTGCACTAGATGTATGTTACTATTCTATAACATAGCCTAAATCTTCAGAGACGAAATGAAACAATTGAAGAAATAGAATCCATAACGCAATTAGAAACGGCAAGCGAACCACTTGTTTTGCAAAGGTATGTCTATGACAACTATACGAATATGCTGATTTGTATTTAGAATAATAATGTTCAGCAAGGTATGTCTACAACAACTATACAAATATGCCAATTTGTATTTAGAATGTTAATGTTCACTATATATCCATTCTATCTTTACATATGTATGGTTCTATGGTTTTAATGTTCCTTGTTAACTGTTTACTTTTATATGCTCTTTGAAATTGAACTCAATATATGTTCCTATTCTATAACATAGCATAAGTCCTGGAAAAGCAAAACAAACAACTCAAGAAATAGACGACATAACTCAATTAGGAAAGGCAACCCAGCCGCTTGCTTCGAAAAGGTATGTATGGCAACTATACAAACATGCTATTTGCTATTTAAAATATTAATGTTTGCTATATATATCTCCTCCTTTTACATATCTATATTTAAATGTAGATATGTCACATCATGCCACCAAACCCCCGTGAAGCTTCTCAACGCCAAAGCCTTTCCCAAAGAACGATCTCCCTTTTTCAACAAAACTCCAAATGTTTGCATTGGTAGTTTTGTTGAAAAAGGGGCATTGTTCTTTGGGAAACATTTTGGTGTTGACAAGCTTCAGGCAGGTTTGGTGGCCTGTCAATGTCAGTCATGTTCAGTTTTTGCTAGCTTCATCAATATTTTTTTGCAAAACTGTACAAGACAATTGCAAAAGGAAACCCTGGTAAGCAATTGCACATAATGGAAGAAATAATAGATGTTGACAATTACAACTTCAAATTGCAATGCGTTTTGCCTGACAACATTGACATTGTATTAAAGAGAAATGGTGTTTTTAGGCTAAATGCATTTTCGAAATGCTTCTATTTGACTTTTCGTTTCTACATTTTCGTTATACTTCAAATGAATTGCGAAATGCATTAATAGACCACTTTCTTTTTTGCTTAAAGAACAATGGCGTTCAAGCAATACACTCATATCAATATGAGCTAGCACCTCAGTTCCTATACGAGTTACATCGTGTTAATGACATTGGTACATATCTTCATAAAATGCATTATTCTGCATCTACAAATATAAAGGAGTCTGAACGAGGTTTATGGGGTGATACCTTTTGCATATGTTGGTTAGCTAAATGGCTAGATATATCAATTGCATTAATGTTGCAAACCACTTTTATATCAGTTTCAATCTTCTGCTGCATTGTTGACATTCTGTTTTGCTTGGTCATGCATCACAAGAAAAACTGCTTCAGTCAGGCTAGAAACAGCCTGAAGTTAGCATGAATCTGAAGTTTGGTTGCAAATACAATTCTGTAACTAGAAATAGCATTGCATACAATAAAACACGTTTAAGGAGCTTGATATTATATTGAAATTGTGCTCTTCCCTGCTCACATAAGTCAAGTGCAATCTGCAACTATCTGATGCTTCTTTCTGTTTGCAATTATGTCAGGTTTTTTTGCAAATACCTAATCCAAACATCTTTGTTTTATTTATGGCTCAACATATTATTACATGCAAAATTGAGTTCAGATGTTTTAGATTACACTTCCATGTTATTTCAGTCTTGCATAACTTGACTACTGTTTTGACTCAACTAGTTTATTTGCATGAGCAAATGCACTTGATGATACAAAGTGCAATTCGTCACAGAGCATCATGATGATGTTACATGTGTTTATTCTTTCCCAAATATTTCTGTTGGCTTACCTAAGTTGTCAAATTTTTCCATCGCATGGAGCACCGGATCAAATCCTGTTGGATTCAGATATAGATAGAAATGATTTTTTTGTAATCCTTTATCTTCTAAAACAGAACCGCTCACAGTTCACCGTGAAAGTACCTTTATTTTCTGCTTTACTTGCTTTTACATATATGGCTCTAAAACTTTGCTGCGTGTTAGTCTGCATTCTGTGGGCATTCTGTTTTAGTTTAATTGCATTCATTTGGCTCGACAATAAAAAACAAAGATCATGACACATAGTTACTAGTCCCTACCGGGGACTATAGGCGATCGATAGATTGCCGTCTTTGGGTTGACGGCAGCGATATTTGGAAATATTTGCCGTTTTTCCTAAGTCAAATTAAGGTTTACGGGGCGGAGAATAAGGTTTATTTGGCGTTTTAAAATAACCATGATAAAGAATGTCCAACCAGTAAGTTTACCTCAACCCATTTCATTTTTTATATGATTTGAAATGCACTTCACAGACACTGTTGTCTAAAACTTCTAGTCGGTTGTTTGCATTTAATTGCCTACATCCTGAGCATTCTGCAATATTTCCAGCCGATGTTTCTATTAGACCTCATTGAAAAGCACATGCTACAGGCTTTGTGCCAAAGGTTTATGGCTTTGTAGCCTGAGACTTTTGATCTTTCCTTCTGCATTCTCATGTTTAGCTAGTTAGCATGAATCTAAAGTTTGATCACAGATAGAGTTCTGTAAGCAGTAATAGGATTGCATATGATAAAGTACGTTTCAGCAACTTGATCTTATTTTGAAATTCTGTTGTCTAATTAACAGGGATGCTGTACCGACTTCTGATATGAGGCACGCAACAGCTGCCAATATTAGAATATTACAAAGAGAACAACTCCCTCGGTCTGCTTTCGAAAGTGATCAATTGGTTGAGGTATTTACAATACTCGCTTTCTAATACACTGTTTTTGCAAATCAAAACAGATCTCCTCAACATTGCAAACCTACAACAAGCCATCTTAGGCATGTGTTTTGGTCTTATGCAACGTTAGTCAACAAAGCAACCTTCCGTTCTAGGAGTAATATCAAAGTCCAATATCCATAATCCAAATGCGATTAACTTATAATGCAGTAGCCGAACTTAACCTCTAAACAATACAACTAACAATCATATCTTCACGCAGATATTTACCCAAATTTGCATAAAGCCCATGCAGCTAAGACAAAACCTCAGTATTCAACCACAATTCCATTAACTTATAATGCCCAAACAGCCATGGACTAGACAAACCCTCCGTATTCAACCAGAATGCCATTAACTTATAACGTTCAACTAACCATGGACTCTTGCATGCACGTAAGAGAAACCCTCAGTATCTAAGCAGAAGGCAAACCAAAATTCCATCGCCGAACTCACCAAAGCCACAGAATGCCATCGCCGAACTCACCAAAGCCACACCTAGTAGGCAGCAACTCCACGACAAACGAAAAATCGCACAGACTGCAAGCAACAATACCCGGGCAGGCAGGACCTCTACCGCAGACCAAACATCGCACCGAACAATACCAACTCAAATGCCGCGAACACACTAAAACACACCCCATGCCTTCCACCATCTCGAGGACGGACACCTGGCCGCTGATCACACCACCAGACCGCATGCAACCACGTGCCCCTCACGCGCGCCACGTGCCACTCGCCTCGAACCATGCGAAGCACGTAATATGACCCCCAACCGTTGCCGCCCCGTAAACCTTATTCTCACTTAGGAAAAACGCTCAAATATTTCCCGATATCGCCGCGGTCAACCCTAAGTCAGCGATCTAGAATGCCATTAACTTATAATGCTCAAATAGCCATGGACTCTTGAGGGAAACAAAGAGACAATAAACCCAAGTCGAGTAACTCTCCAGGATCTCGACCAGGGACAGTTGTCCGCCCACAAGACCACCACAGACGAAAAGTTGCACAGCCTGCAGAGCTAAACAAGCAACTAACAATATCCGAGCAACCAGGAACTCCACCACAGACGAAAAATCACACAGTCTGCAGAGCTAAACAAGCAAGTAACAATACCACCCCAAAGGCCACGAAGACAGTAAAACCCAAGCCGAACTTTCCAGCATCTCGAGTAGGAACAGCTGCCCGCCAATCAGACCACCATAGTGCATGCCAACCACAGTTAATACAAACCCTCAGTATTCAACCAGAATGCCATTAACTTATAATGCTCAAATAACCATGGACTCTTGCATGCTCGAATAACAAGCTCAATTGTTGATGCATTGTTATCAACACACTTTATTTACTGATCATGTTTTCTTTGTACGGTCAGATTTCTGATGCCAAAGTTAATCTTCTTGAAGTTAGCCCAGGAAAATCTGAATCACTGATTAAAATTTCAGGCAATCCACAGCAAACAACTGCACCAATTTTGTATGCAGTTCTTGATCTCCCTCCAACATTTTCCAACATTTGCCAACAATTCGTCTACTGTCCCTACTTTTTGATTTTGATTTCTTACAACAAAAGCAGATTCCTTGATTCAATTAAATTTCTATTTAAGATAATTAACCATAAATCTGTCTGCAAACACAAACCCCTGCAGTACTAACTATATGCTTTGTTTCAAAATTCAGTCAAATTGCAATATAAACAGTATTGGCAATTTCTCTGAGTTTGAGGACCCAATTCTTTGTCAACAGACTTCTGCCAGATTTGAAAGGTACATAACATTTGCAAAATTTTGTCAATTGCTACTATCATAGTGCTTTTGCTGATCAGTATTTCTCTACTAATGTCCTTGACATTGTATATCACCTTTGGCAGTGTGACAACCATAAATCTGTCTCTAAACATGAACCGCTGGAGTACTAACTAACTATATGCTTTGTTTCAAAATTCAGTCAAATCGCAATATAAACAGTATTGCCAATTTCTCCGAGTTTGAAGACCCAATTCTTTGTCAACACGCTTCTGCCAAATTTGAAAGGTTCATAACATTTGCAAAATTTTGTCAATTGCTACTATCATACTACTTTTGCTGATCAGTATTTTTGTGCTAATGTCCTTGACATTGTATATCACCTTTGGCAGTCTGGCTAAACAGTATTGGCAATTTCTTTCAGTTTGAAGACCCAATTCTTTGTCAACAGACTTCTGCCAGATTTGAAAGGTACATAACATTTGCAAAATTTTGTCAATTGCTACTATCATACTGCTTTTGCTGATCAGTATTTCTGTGCTAATGTTCTTGACATTGTATATCACCTTTGGCAGTGTCACAGCAGCTGGTCAGCTTATCACAAAAGCTACAGTCGAAGTTCTAACACCTGAACACAGAGTTGAAGTTGTAGGATCTGAACGCACAGTTGCACCCATTCTAAGAAAGTCTGGAAATGATCTTGTTAAAATTCAGCAGTTAAGCTAGTATAAAGAAGCATAAATTTCTCCAAATTCCATGGGATCTCCTTCAACTGAAATTTTTGAAACATGCAGACTTGGAATGAACTGTTGTAATTGCTGCCAAAATGACATTGTATTGACAGAAGGCAAAATGTTGTAGCACAAATCCTATTTTCTTAAATGATCATCTTGTATGTGAACATTCATTTAGTGGAATGTTGCATTAACTATTAGTTAATAAAAATTGGCATTGGCAGTTTTTATTTTGTCTCTATGGCTCTTGATTCATTATGCTAATGTTTAATGCATTGATTATTACTTAATAAAAATTGCATTGGCAGTTTTTATTTTTTCTCTATGGATCTTGATTCATTATGCTAATGTTTAATTAAATTTCAATATCTCTGGTCCAATATTTTTTCATTATGCCAATGTTTAATGCATTAATTATTAGTTAATAAAAATTGCCTTGGCACTATTTATTTTGTCTCTATGGCTCTTGATTCATTATGCTAATGTTTAATTAAATTTCAATATCTCTGATCTAATATAAAAATATTATTATTATTTATTTTTATTTAATTGTAATATCACACTCTATCTTGCATTGTTTAAATAAATAATGCATTTTATGATTTAAATTACCCATATAATATTAAATACCTCTTATTCATTTATATTTAATTATAACTATTAAATTATTTATAGTTTTAACGAAGTATAAATTTCCTATAATATTTTTATTATTCAGTATTCATGATGCAAAGACTACACTTCCAATCACAAAGAAATAAAATTCCTTGAATAAAAAGATTCGCACATTGAAATGAACTGTTATCTATTTCTTATTTAAAACAGTATTAATTGAATATGGCTTTCATAATTCATAACATGTAATATCATTCCTTCCAGTTGTATTACTTTCTTGTTACCAGATATAAACTTTAATAACATAATAACTTTTAAAAAATCAAGCTGTCAAAACATTATTTCTAACTAATAAATAGTTTCTAAGGTATAAAGTTTAATAACATAATAACTTTTAAAAAATCAAGCTGTCAAAACATTATTTCTAACTAATGAAGAGTAATTTGAACTGTCAAAACATTATTTCTAACTAATAAATAGTTTCTAAGTAATAAATAGAATAATTTGAAGTGTCAAAACATTATTTTTGACTAATAAATAGTGTAATTTGAAATGCTATAGTCAATCTCCATTCTTTTATTATTTTCAATTATCCCAAATTTCGTCATTCTATATGACATCATATCTCCTATGCTTATGTTATATCAAATAAATGAATTATATCAAACTATACTTCCTAATTAAGATAATCACAAAATAGGAAAACAACTATGTTTAATGGCATCTGTTTATCTGTAATGTAAGTGCCTTCATTATACTTTGAAAAAATTTCAATAAGAAAACTAACTTGCTTAAATGGAACACAGATATTGCAAAAAGCAACAGTATACAACACCAAAAGATAATGATTTTTTTTCTTGTAGCTCATGATCAATTTACATTTCAACTCGTACAATTTAAATGTTTTTTTAATTTTAATCTTTTCATTTTAGTTTTTAATTTATAAAATAAACTTATCAAAATTGCTTTGCTATTGTACTTAGATACTATATTTACTAGCCCAAAATTACAAAAAAGACCAAAAGTCATGACCTTCTGCATCACAGCAAATTACTAATTAAATGCAACAAATCACTAATTAGCAATTAGATGCTGGGTTTATTTTCTTTGCTAACTAGTAATTGGACAACTTAATTTTTAAATGCTTAAGTTCCTCCTTGACTTTCGACAATCACAACACTCTCCACCACGGATTCAATTAACAAATTTATATTCATATAAATGTTTATTTGCTCATTATCATTTTATGGATATTTCCATAATATCCAAGTGTAAAAAAAAAAACAAAATTCTATCTTTTATGCAACATGAATTCATTATTATGCATTTAAATATATTTTATACCTCATGCTTATTAAAATACATTGCTTACTTTAACACTCTCTAATTCTTCGTATATTGTAATGCATTATTATTACCCTTTATAGTCTTTCCCCGTCAAGGTTTCCATATTTCAGTCTCAAATTTTATTACATTTTAATTATTAATCTAAACAATCTCTAAATCATGAGACATTGGAAAATTATGTCTAAAACTATTTTTACATTTACCACAATTCTTAACAAACGCAAAGTTCATTATATTTCACTCTTTGCATAAAGCCAAAAAGTCCATACAACAATTTGCTATCCAATTCAGTAAATCTTAATACAAATAAGCATGCCTACAACACACTAGTAATGCAAACTAGCTCTAATAATAATGCAAATTAAACACCTATTAAATCTCATCATAATAACTTACCAAACACTTTTGTTAACCGGCAGGTACTAGCGCCACAACAGTGGCTCCTTGTTGAATAGAGCTTTGTTGACAAGTGTTTTGGAACTCACTTAAAAGTTCCCTCCATTTGCTTTTACGAATAGAGAGAGGACGTCATATTTTTATTTGGTAACTATTGAATTAGTGTTGTGGAATTTACAAGACTACAAAAGGCTTTTAATATTTTTACATTTGAATTTAAAGAATACTGAAAATTCAAATAAAAATGAAAGAACTTATTGTTTTCATGATAAAAGATTTATATTAATTAGAATTTTATTTATAATAAAAATATATATATTAATTATGGATTTATTAAGTGTCAAAGAGGGTTAATCTTTTGAAATACAAATATAAAATTTGAAAAATAATTTGTAGTTTGAGAGAGTTGATCTTTTTATATATATTTCATTGTTTAAATTGAATTTTTGAATACATAAATTGATTCAAAGTTGCTAAAAATAAACTTGGACCCTTGGATTGTGTAAATTACACAACTTAAATTTGCAATTCCAATAAAATAAATCTTTGTTGGATTTCACATAAAATTCACAAAAAAATATACATTAAGGAGGGCCAAAAACTAGAATAGTGACACTACTTGAATCATAGGAAATTAATTTTCTCTCTATATAGTTGATATTGAAATATTTTACCTAACATGGGTATTGATATATTTTATTTATGGATCACATATTCACATTAAAATATTTTTTTGGTTGTTTTTTGCCGCCAAAGGGGCTCTTGTGCCAGTATGGTACAAATGTTGTAATGTAGTGTAATGTTCTGTAAACATTTTAACTTGGTCAAAATAAAAATAAAATATGTTATTATTTTTATTAATTTTTATAAATTATCGCAGGTGGTTTTTGAGCTCCAGGTTTATGAGAACCCATGATATTGAGCCATGATATTCATGTGGAATATAGGCTATTTAAAGGGGGAAATTGAACCAACCTAAATCCATCTTTACTCTGGATCTACCAAGAGTAGTTCATATCTCAAGAGATTTGATCCCTCTTTGTGCTTGAGAGATCTAGAGTTAAGATGGATATATGTTGGTGTATTTTTAAATACAATTACTTAATAAATTATATTGAAATATTTTATTTCTATATTGAACATTTTTATTATTAATAACATTTTTTTAATGTTATATATTAATAATTAAATGAATTACACATATCATTCTATCATTTTTATTAGGAAATAATTGATTTATTTTATTTTATTTTGAATTTCATCCTTTTTGAGCATCTAGTTGTTTTATTATGGTCAATATTAAAACAAGTCTCTCTCATATTGAAATATATGAGTTAATATGAGTATTCAAATAGTTTATTTAAGTCTGGTATTGAATTATTTTTTAAAATATAAGAAATATAAGTCACATTCACACCAAAAAATGTCAACATAATATTTTCTCACTTTCAATTACTTTACTTTTCTTTAAATTTGCTATAATATTATGTTACTTTCTTTCAAAATATTTTCATTATGAACAAGAGTGACACTTCAATATTTTTAGTATTTACTCCATCTCCTTTATAGTGGGTTGTACGATCAACCATGAATTGATTGAGACCAAAATTTATTTTTTGTTTTGTTTTTGTTTTTGTTTTTGTTTTTTGTTTTTTATTTATTTATTTAAATATTATTTATTTTAATTTTAAAATAGACATGTGTCAACTCAAGATTGAGTATAAAAGGAATTCCACATCTACTTTATACTGCGTTATAGAATGTGCCTCTCAGTACAGTTATACTTTTTTTTTGTGTGTAAGGTTGGCAATATCTTTCTATTAATCATATGTAAATGTTACAAAAAATATGTCCGGTGGCCTCAACCTGCCCAAAGGAAACTAGCTCTGTTGTCCACCGATCAACATCATAATCCGTCCAAAACATAAAGAGTTTGAGTATGTCTATCCAAGCTTTATTTGCTGCCATATCTATCACCCATCTATATGTACTGCTGACAATGTAAATTCTATCCGACTAGATCATAAAAACAACAAAAAACATCAGAAACTTTCAGAAATTTCATGACTTCTCAAAAGTCAATCATTAGACAATTCTACTGAGGCAGGGTCCTTTGCACTCGACTCTAGAATTTCATTTTGATTGCAAAATTTGTAGTTGTTTTTCCATGTGGCCAAAGTGGTCATTCTAATGGTACTGTTGTACATGTACTGTCTGTATTTCTCATTGAATGTCCTTGAGGCTCAGTTCAGATTGCTAGGTTTGATGGGGGCCATCCAAGTTCTGGGTTTCCGACATGGATCTCGCCCGTAAGCTCTTCATTACCCAATAAAGTTGGACTGACTATTTGAACAGAGTCATGCTTCCACGGGCGTGTCTAGGGTCCATTACCAAAGGTTCCCACTCCCCTGTTGGAATCAGTTCTGCAACCACCTTGGCATTCAATTCCGCCTCCCATGGTGAGATAATGGACTTCACTTGTGTCGGGGATCCAACACTATAAGCATGCATGAGATTTTGCATGTTCTCCTCCCCTATTTTCCTTCCATTTTTACACTGGAGCTTGCTGGACGAAGCCAACGACACTTTCCCTTTCCTATTGTTCTGGTTATTGTTGTGATGAAGCCCTCGCTTCCCCACACCAGCCTCTGCCTTCAACATTCTGCCATAGATTGGGTCACCCAACAATTGCGGTACCTCTCGAGCCCTCACCGTTGCAAGAACCAACAGTGCTGGAGCCGGAGGAGTCCGCAGTTTAGGGAGACCTGAAAGGGTAGTGCACACAGATGGTTCAATAAAATCTTTACCATCCAAATGCAAAATGTAGGCTTTACCATCCATCTCTTTCTTGTGGGAAACCATTTTTGTTTCCCATTTACTGTTTTGAGGAATGAAAACACAAAGAACCCCAACACCCTCAACCTTTGCCTTTGGGCTGGCAGAAGACCCGACCATCTCCATATATTTCAAAGGGCTCGGATGCCTTACTTCTCCCATACTCTCTAACTGACTCCAGGCCCGACCAAGCCTCTAACTCCATGAATTAAACAAGGCCTTCACATAATTTATAGACCAAATGTTGAATGATGATCTTGACTCCCCATACATGCCCCTCCGGGTCGGAAACTTCTAGAAGAATTCAGACTCTCTAACTGACCCCAGACCCATGCGAAACTCAGACGCCAAGAATTACAGGACTCATTAACAAAATTTACAGATAGATTCCTAAATTCAGGCCCCAACTCCCCATACATTTCCATCTCAGCCAGTAGATTTCCATAAAAGACTGAAATCGACATTCCAGATGCTAACAAAGACAGACTTAACCCAATCCAAATTAATCGATGCATTATCATCACTAAACTCTATCATTTCGTCTTCGATCCTTGCACCAATATCAACATTTAATGAACTAAGAATCCCTGAGATACATACCAGTAACCGTGTCTTGCCGTTGCGCCTTTGCTGTCACCTTGGGTGCTCTTCTTATGACACAGGTCTCCAGTCCCACGAGCAACCTTCACCACCTCACAACTCTTGAGGTGAAACCACAACGTTTTCATGCAGAATGCCAGACTTACCACTAGACTTACCTCTTGTAAAACCCAAATTACCGTGCCCGAGGTCAGCTTTGCCTCTTGGTTACAGGTCATCAGTTCCTTAATTACCTTGAGTGTGTGGTTGCGTTGGGTGGGACGCCCACTTTCCTTGCTCCACACTTTTTTAATCATAATGTCGATCCTTGCGGGGGTTTCACATCCCCTCACACCCTAATCGGGGGGTACAATTACAAATATAAAAAAATAGTTTAATGTAAATTGTGATATATATATATATATATATATATATATATATATATATATATATATATATATATATATATATATAATTTATTTATTTATAAAGATAATGTATAATAGAATATACCAACATAGATCCATATTATCTCTAGATCTACCAAACATTGAAGGTTTACACCTAGAAATCTTTTGTTAATATTGATCTATACTAGTTCTTAATACTATTACTTATATTTATATAAATTTCACATCTATATATAGAAAAATTAAATAAAATTTTTATTGTATATGTTAAATTTTGATATGCTAAATAGTTAAATTTAAATACAAAATTATGAAATATAATGAGTAGAAATATGAATCATATTTTAATTTATATAATAAAGTCACTGTTGATTTATAAGTACAATTTATATTTTATATACATTTCATATTTTTATATTTATAGATAGTTTTAGTTTTAGTTTTACATTTATTAATTAATTTTTTAGGTTTTTATGTTTATTAATTATGTTTTTTTAAATATCATGATTATCAATACGAATAATTATTATTTAAATTTATTTAATGTGATATGTATATTATTATTTTTCCTAAGAAAGATTGGTTTGTAATTTTATAAATAAAAAAATTACACCATTACAAATTGAATTGGATTGATTTATTATTTTTTTTATTGGTTTTTTAATTGAGCCTACATTATTATTATTATTGTTTCATTTTAAAGACAATACAACACCTCTAGTATCAAGTCGATATTTAAATGTTTACACTTATTTATTGACACTACAACATCTCCTCCATACTGAGTTATAGAGGGTCTCTCAATGCAATAAAATGATTATAATTAATATAATAATTATAAATTGTTGGTTGGGTTTATTTTATAAATTGTTGATAGGTTTATTTAGGATGGTTGAGAGGAATGGATATTATTTTCTCTATCTAAATTTAATTTTCCTAAGTGATCTATTGAATTCATATTGGGTACATATTGTTGTCATAGTTCGACCATTAATGTTAAATGACTTTAAACCCTAAAACATATCTTATTTTTAGCCTATTTGTTGATTGACCTTGAACTATAAAGTATTTGAACCTCAAATCTCTTGGTATATATCACTTCCTTATCACAACAATTTTCAATTGAGCTACCGTGGGGCTAAAGTATTTTTTATCCTTGGTTATGTATTGGAAAATAAAATATGTTAATACATTTAAAAAATACATTTTTTTTTTTAGATTCAAATCTCTTTTAGAGTACCCAAGATATTCAATCTGTCTCTTCACTTGATAAATTAAGTTTAAGATGGATTTACACTTGTTATATATACATCTATAAACTCCATATTAAAAATGAAATGAATTAAACATCTCCCTTTAGTAACACACCAATATATATCATAATCACCATATCACCATATATATGTACAACATATCAATATGTTATTTATATGTATAATGTGTCAATGCCATGCTCATACCACATTGAAATATTTTATTTAAAAATTACATTGAGTTTAAAAATAAAAATAATTACACATTTTCTTTGGATTTAAAAGTGAAAATATAATCTCCCTCTATATATAAAATTATGTTATTTAATACATCTTTCAAAATATTTTATTTATGGTTGAGAGTGAAATAATTTTTTTATTAACAATTTTTTCTTTGTTTTTTTTCAACTGTGGTTCACGGTCACTAAGTAACCGCTACATCCCCGGGTAATAATCTGGGCAGATCCAACTGAAGGGATCTACTCGTCGACTTATCTAGTTGGGCCTAACCCCAAGGGCATCCAGGAGATTTGACTCCGTGACCTTCTAATTGGCAAGGTACTTAGTAATGGGAACTCGACCATCTAAGCTATCCCTTGAAACTTATTAACAATTTTTTCCAATATCATATATGCACTTTCAGTAAATAAAATTATATTATTATTGTTTTATAATATATATTATCTAAATTTTGTTGATTAAGATCGAGACAAGTAGTCATTAACGAGGCGACTTGGAAAATATAATTCCTACTTGTCTTCGGTTTGCTCATCAATTCTAGAATGAGTCTCTTCCTACTAGTTAGGAGTTTGTTGAGGTCTAGTTTGTTGAGAGATTCTCTCCAATTAGTTAGCTTCCTAGATTAGTGTGTGGTTGAGATATTCACTCAACCAAGAGATTGTATGTCTAAGATAGACTAGCTATCTCGAGACATATCATGATGTATTTATATTGTATTATTATTTTCATGTGAATACAATTTTGAGTGTATTTAGAAAATCTTTGTAAGATGTCTCTGACATTTAAAATTAATAAAGTAATACTTACATTAACAAATTAAAAAATAATAATAACAAAAAAATTCTGAATGTCGACCATAAATAAAATGCTTCAATTTTCACCTTAATTTTACATCAACTTTATATAGAGACATAAGAAATTGAGAATAAAAAAATTATAATTTAGTTTAAATTTTTAATTTAGTTTGTAATTTCTTTCTAAGTATGAGGGAGATGTGTAATTCCTTCATCACTGGATATGGAGTTGACATGTGTCATCTAAAAATAATATTAATATTGAGAGATAAAATCTAATATCCCTACGCCAACATATTCACATTAACATTTATAAACTTATTAACATGAAATATGTAAACTTTGGGTTAATACGTTGACGCGGTTAAGTAGTTGATATCATGAATTAATTACTATTAGTGGTTGAAACTACCATAGAATTACTTTACCACTTCATTGTATTATTGGTGGAAAAAGACTTTGGGGGTTCTTTCATTTGATAGGGGTAGTTATTTTTCTTCAAAAGTGGAAGAAAATCCGGTACTTAACTAGTCCATTAGAAACGAATGACCTGTGTACAAGAAAACCCCATGTGCTAGATTTGTTGATGAGTGGCATTGAAGACCACATTCGATAGCATTGTATTTTTTTTTGGGAGAAAGTGCAGTGGAGGGACGTGTGTTTTTTCCTATTATTTGGTTTCCATTTTATTTGTCGCTCCGCATGGATTTTCATTATTCGCAGCCGAAGACGAGATTGGCATGTGAGGATTACCATTGTGATATTCTTTCGATTCAAAACCATGTCACAGTAATACAATGGGATTCATACCTACTATATTATTATATATGACTAATGGGTTTTGTGAATGAAGGGTTTTCCTGTCCACTGGAAGTTCATCTTCCAAATGAGAAGTCTCTTCCTCATTCCACGAGATGGAATATTGGGTTGCAGACCCTTGGGAGTTTTCCATAATGGTAAAGATGAGGCGAAGAGTCGGCCATTGAAAAGATAAGTGACCACACTATTTTTCTTAAAAAAGAAGAGGGGTTTACATAATATGCATATACAGGGTTATTAGTGAGGTTATATTCTTAAAAAGAGAATACATGTGAGATTTACACATAAAACATAATTAAAAAAAATCATGTTATATATTTTGGAAAAGAGTGTAGGAAAGTATTTCGAGAGCTAGATTTGTGTTATTAATATTTGCATGGCTTCTATACACTAGATCCTTGGAAAATAATACATACATATATGTAGATGTTATAATAGTTTTATTGAGAAAAGAAGATGTTCTTATATGCACACAAATAGTAGCTAGTACATTAGTTTCTAGAGGAAGAGTATGGGTTGTATACTCACACAAAAATAATAACTATTATGATAGTTTTTTTTGGAAAGGATTATATTGTGCATGTAAGAAGAATAAATATCATAGCTATTATTTTATTTTATTTTGGAATAAGATCATGTATTTGCATGCGAGATTTGTGTTAGCTTTAGTTGGAAAAGATTCTTTTGAGAAAGAAGATGAGTTTACATGCACAAAGATCATAGTAATGTACTAGTTTCTGTAGAATATATATATATATATATATAGTAGTGATGGTTTATTCTTTTGGAAAAAAAGACATGCATTTGCATGCTTTATTGTATTAGTTTCCTTGAAAAGAAAATATGTTTTTGCATGTCCTATTGTGTTAGATTTCCTAGAAAAGGAAACATATATTTGTATGGTCTATTGTGTTAAACTTTACTTTTTGGAATATTCTTTTAGAAAAAACATATGCATTTGCATGCATATGAACAATATCCATTATGTTAGCTTTATTTTATGTATTTGAATGCACCAAAAGTAATATCTGAGGAGCTAGTTTCTTTTGATAAAGTTTATGTAATTGCATGCATAGAAATCATAACTAATATGTTAGTTTCCTTTTAAAGAATAAAGGTAGGTGTAGTGGTTTTACTTTGGAAGAGAATGTGTGATTATGCAAGGGGAATAATAGTTAATGTGGTATTCATTTTGGAAATAATTCTCCTCTTCTTATGCGAAGAAAGGATAATAACCATGGAATTTATTTTAATTATTATTGTGTTCCTGTGGTCAGAAGTAGAGTTTAACCAATTCCCTTTTCATGATCAAGGTGAATTAATGATTAAGAAGCATGCCTTGATAATTTATTTATGCAATTTACCTTATACATGTTGGAATTTGGTTGGTTAGGAATGCTTCATAACGATACACAAACGTGGGTGAATAAACATGTTTGATAGTTATGTGCTTTTAATTAATGCATGTGCATTGTTGTTAAAGGAAGCATATCTATATAATTTGTTTACAATTTATTTATGCACATGAAAAATGTTTGAAACATCACTAATAAAGATTTATTATTGGTTTGAATTTTACCTAATCATGATATCAAAGTTTTTGACAAGTAGCAGTTGCGGTAAAATATTGTGACACATGTGAAAGATATAATATATTTAACATTATGGAAGACAAAGAACTATGGTCCATGTAGGTTGGGAAATTTCAGCTACAGAATAATGCACTAATGAGGATAATTAAGCGACAAAGACATGATGTCCGAGGTTTTGTGGGTAAATGATATCATTATTCATGTAATAACTTCTAGCCAGTTATGTTTTATTTAAGATGATATTTCTTTGTAAGATTTTATGACAATGGTTAATGGATGGAATCCATTACAGCCATTGAATGAGGGTTAAACACCCTCATGAGTGTTTAATAAAATTAAATGTTTGTTGGTTTTCATCGTATGGGATTCTTAGGGTATATCAAGGTCTAATGATGTGGTTGCCTATTGTGTCATTCTTATGATGTTGAATCCTTACCTCACACGACATTTACATTAAGTAACCTAGTTAAAAGAATCACGAAAATGATGTATGGTAAGTTTATGATAATATGCTACAATAGTGGTTGTATGTTATGAAAATTACTATTCTATTTCTAAAGTTAATCAATGTAGCGTTGAGATGTAGCGATGTCTGAAAGGTAGGTTTAGTGACCCTGTTGATCTCTAATGAACCTTGAATGCCCTGCAACTGATATGACAGGCCTGCATCTGACAGGGGTGATGCAAGCCCCAGAGGGGGGAGGGAGAGATCCCCTCATATCGTAGTGTAGATGTCGGTGAGTCAAGTGCAAAATCTTGCCACCAGTCCAGCCCCCTTGAATCCATTGGCCCTAGTATTGGCCCTATCCTTAGAGCCTGATGGCAGGCATGCAACCGCGGGAAATGCCTACCTTGCTCAACATAGAAGCCCGGCTTTGTAATCCCAATGAATAAACTAGAGAAATACCGTAGCTACATGAAAGACCTTATGATGATATGCAAATTTATGGAATTTGGATGATGGAGAAGGATTTGATAAAATGGATACAATAGAAATGACAGCCAAAAGGTCATATGGAACTAAAGCTTGGGGCTAGAGGATTCTTTACTATACTCTTCTCGATCTACAAGATAAGGAAAGGGTTTTCGAAAATGGACCATATTTCTATCATAATGCAGGTCTCTTCATGTGATACTGGGAGGAATGCTATAATCAAGACAAGGAGCGATTCCTGGCGGCTCTTGTTTGGGTTCACCTATTTGGTCTTCCAATGGATTTCTGGGACCCGAAAATTCTGGAAGGTATTGGTAGTTCAATTGGAAGATTTGTGAAAATAATAGAATCTACTCATAGGGGAAGATACACCTCTTATGCTCGCATTTGTGTCTATATGAATATCTCATAACCCATCCCTGAATCAGTGGAACTGGAATACCAGGAAGAGATCTGGCAACAAACCCTGGATTATGAGCACATATTGTTTCATTGTTGTTATTGTCATGAGTATGGCCATCTGTACAAAGCATTCTCATTGAACCAGTCTGGCTTGGAAGACCTAAAGTTGGTGTAGGAAAAAACCCCCCCACAAGAAACAAATGAGGGGTTCAAGGAGATTCCACACAAAAAGAAGAACACGAGAGCACATTAGTATCCAGGATATAATAACCAAAAGCAAAGGGAAAATCACAACAAGTATGAGGTGCTGCAAGATGAAGGGGAAATCTTAAAAGAGACTAAACTACTAGAGAATCTATACCTGGATAGGGGAAGTGAACTGGCCAAATCCACAACCACACCAAAGAGGAAAGCCAAAATATAACTAACCGAGAAAGAGGAGCCATAACCAATAGATATTACTGCAATGGAGGTTGATTCTGCCAGGGATGAGTTGAGCACAGAGGAAATGGTTATGGGAAGACTCTTGAATGAATGGAGGAACCTAGATGAAATATTTATCCCACAAGATCAAAATAAAATGTATAAAGAAATGTTCCATAAATAGATGGCTAATGAAGGAAAAAGACAGGGAAATCTAGTGGAGCAACTAGGCATGCAACTGGAAAGTTCACAGGAACACCAGATCCAAAGTAAAGGGGGGAAGAAAAGGGGACATAGAAAACTATAGGAGTCAATACAAATGATGGGAAAGATGCTGGTTAACACGGGAAGGGTGATACTGCTCTAAGGGATATTTCAACATCTCCACAAAGTTTCCCAATGATAGTAATCTCCTGGAATGTGAGAGGCCTCAATATCCAAGACAAGTAGAGATACTTACAAGATCGACTGAGAAAGGAGAAGCCTCAAATCGTTCTCCTCCAGGAAACCAAGGTATCATAGGAGAAAATAGAGGATATAATTAGAAGAATCAAACCACAGTATGAAGCAATAGCATTAGATGCAAAAGGAAGTGCAGGAGGAATTTCCATACTTTGGAACCCTGCGAAGGTAATGGTAGATTACTGGATGGGTATGCCATGCATCGTGTCAGAGCACTTTCACAACATAGGAACTAGGGAATGGGTTCTAGTCTCAACGGTCTATGGCCCTAACACTCTAAGAGAGAAGGAAGGCTTCCTTGAAAGTATAAGGAAACTGATTCAAATGCATACAAAAAAAATTATGGTTGATAGGGGGAGACTTTAACCTGATAACCTCACTTGCAGAGAGAAAGGGAGGGATAAGAGGAGAGAATCGGAAATGGAACTATTTAGGGACATGCAAGCGGACCTGTAGCTAGTGGCCATCCTAACCATTAATGGAAAACACACTTGGAATAATAGAAGGGGAGCAATTCACCAGGTGGCCTCAAGGATGGATTGCTTCTTAGCATTTGAAAATCTGATCAGTAGAGATGTTTACTATGAAGCCTCGATTTTTCCATGCCTAGGCTCCAACCAATGGCCTATACAACTGGAAGTAGACTTGAAATAGGGGAAATGAAACCGACCTTTTCGGTTTGAAGCCTTTTGGTTGCGTGATCCCTCCTTCCTTGAAAAAGTAAAGGATTAGTGGACCTCAAGTACTGTGTTATCTCAAAATCAGATCCTGATAGGCTGCTGGTCAGGTTGACTCTAAGTAACTATTTCAACCTACTTTAGGCTGAGGCTTAGCCTCCTCAACCTGAGAGGGCTCTCTCTTGATGGATTAATGATTTTGATTAAAGATAAGATGGCTAACTCTTATAGAACAACTGTGAAAAGTATGAATGGTGGAAACACATTAAACAAAACTATCCATTGGGCTTATGGAGTCAACAACACCTCAATATAACAATGAACTCAACCCTACATGGAAGTCAGGGCATTCAACATTTAAACATTCAGAACATAAACTCATATGGGACCACACAGTTTATAAATGTATATAGGAAGTCAGAGCACATTCAGTGAATTCTGAGTGATTATACATCCATACCACTGTAAGAATTAAGAAAAGGACAACATCCCATATTTTGAACATAAAAAATCCTTCATGAATCCTGAGAAGTAAAGTCAAGCATGTATTACTGAAAATGAGTCTTACATAGGCCAAATACAAGCTTTTCCATAAAATTTTCCAACCTCTTGTACATCAGCTCTTCTGCTATATATAGAGCTCTTTACACAACTTAGATTCCTCTTCTAGGATGAGGAAAATTCGAATTCTACCTGACCTGACACCTAATGACACTCAAAACTAACTATTAAATGCAAATGACACCTAACTAGCAGTCGTAGAGACCTAATACAACTAGGAGTGTAACTCCTTATCATGATTACAACAACCTTATATAAGAATTAAACACTCCTTTTGACACATAAAACTCCATGAAGTCGAATTTGATGAAGCCCATAACCTTCCAGTTGGCCCTTGATGACTCATCCTTTTATTGTTCCTAGAAACTAGGAAACTGTCCCTTGCTCTGTTCTGGCTGAACAATAGGTCTTGGGATAGAGCTCATAACTTATCATAAACAATGTATTTGGAAAAAATGAAGGAGCCTTTTGTGAACCAATACATGCTTAACAAAAACCTCTCTTGGTTTTTTGAAACACCTTTCCTACCGTCCAGAATATTTCTTTGAAAAACAGGTGTCAAACAGAGAAATATGCCTGTGAAAAACTTGCACCTACAGCAGTTTCGTAGCGCAAGTTTGATCATTCATTTCTCTCAAATCATAATGGATTTGAAGAAAGTGGAAGAGGTTTTTGTATTTCAGTATCGTATGAATGAAAACCTCTTTCACATTTTAGAGATAAGCTTTCAAATGCTCAGAAACGCTTCTAGAAGTTGACTAGTAAAAACAGGGAAACAAAACTCCTCCTTTTTAGAGTTTCATTCTTATGCTCCTCTTCGAATCCTTCTGCTGACCATGCTATCTCTTTAATCATATGAAATGCATTAAATCAACCATGAAAACTGATCCCACACTTGAATTAAGACAAATAGCTCCTTTAATGCTGCCTGAAGCATCATCTAGCTATGAAACAATTTCCACTTTTATAACATGTAGCTTAGAATTCAACAAAAATGTCCTCCTTCTACTTGTTTTGCCCTTGCTGAATGTTGACACTTTGTAATTGATCTTTTGCAGAGATTCCCCTTTGAAAATATTTCCCTTTGTCTCTCAAAATTAGTCCACTAATTCATAATATGCTCCTACAGCAGTTTCGTAGCGCGCTACGAAACTGCTGTGTAATTTCAAAAACACAGCTTACATGCCAAATTTGATTGTCTTGAGCTTCTATATCTTGAAATGTCCTTCTCATCTGCCTTGAAACTTGCTTGCCTTGCTTGAGCCTTCAAAGAACTTTTATGTATGCTGACCCTGAGTTTGCCAAGTGCTTCTTATGCATGAAAGGAGCATGACAATAACGAAGAACAAATATTTCTTACCTTACCCTTTTCCTTTGAAATTTGTTTAGTGATAACAGTGGCTCCACTTGGGATAGTGTGCTCCTGTAGTACACTAAGAACTCGCAAGTCCAGTGCTTTATCCTTTTATGACAAACTAAAATTTGTTGACAAGTGTTCCCTTTAAGCTTCTTGAGCCTTCACCTCGGGCTTAAGCTTGATGACCACTGTAGGAGAAAGAAATCTATATTTACTGAAAAAATGCTCAGTCAACTTTGAGCTTATTTGCATTTTCCTACCTACCTACTAGCTGCAATTTCCACTTTAGGTCAAGCAACATGATATTTCCAATAAAGCCAATCAATTGTCCTTTCTGATATTGGAGGCTCTTGATTGCATTCAACCTCAAAATAACCATGATAGTGAGATGACCAAATCAACTTATAATGTATATGATCTTCATAATGCAAATGAAAATGAAATACTGATGTGCAAAACTTTGCCATGTATTCATTTATAGGGTCAAAGAAAACATGGTTATTTTGATAATCATCATAACATTATATCTCTTCAGACAACTGATCCTCAGCCACACAAAATTCCTTTGATGTGCTATCCAACTGCCTTTCTGCATGATTCTCATAGACAATGTAATTTTCCTCACTATTGTGATCATTATTTGAAGTAAGCTGCTGCAAGGAATTACAAAATTGAACAACCTTTTCCTCTGCCTGAGGGCTATAAAAGCTATTTTCCAGTACTTATTCTTGCTGTTTGCAATCAATTTCATACTCATAATGATCTGAAGCCTGACAAATCTGCTGCATCTCTACATCAATCTCAGAGGATGTAATATGATTTTCATAAGTAAACCCCTGCTGAACTTCATGCTACATTTCATGAGATGTTATACTTTCTTCTTGGTGTTGAAATGCATTGTTATGAAGAGCCTCTAAAATTTCTTCATCCATAAATTCATCATCATCATAACAATCCTCCAAGTACTGAATAAGACTTAAAGAATGTCTACAACAATCTTTGAGCAACAATAAGGAAGGATGACATTCTTTATACATCTCATAGAATTCATCATGAAAATTAGCAAGCGAATATATTGAACCATTTTCCAAACCTTTATACCAAGACCATGCCTTTCCTTCTAAAGTGGTCATAAACATCTTCATGAGACAATCTTCAGGGAAATGAACCTTAAGACTGCGTACATGCATATGGAACCTAACCAAATGAAGAGCAGCATTGTCCTTCTTTTCATCTTTGAATATTGGAAGATCATCTAACCAATCAACCTTTGGCATAGGATTTGGAAAACCAGGGATATGAGACCGATTCATAGGAGCATACCTGGCATTCATTCTTGCAGTGGAACTCATCTTGAAACTTCATCAAACATCTAATCTTCTAGCAGTGGAGTCACCTTCCAATTTCTTATTCGATGTGTGGAGTTGCCAAGGTAGTTTTGCAGCCTCAAAAAGATGTTTGATCTCCTGCTACCTTCAGAAGTTCAGTCTCTTAATTTCGGGAATGAATAGACTTCAGGCTCCCGGCAGACGCACCAAAATGTTATCTCAAAATCAGATCCTGATAGGCTGCTGGTCAGGTTGACTCTAAGTAACTATTTCAACCTACTTTAGGCTGAGGCTTAGCCTCCTCAACCTGAGAGGGCTCTCTCTTGATGGATTAATGATTTTGATTAAAGATAAGATGGCTAACTCTTATAGAACAACTGTGAAAAATATGAATGGTGGAAACACATTAAACAAAACTATCCATTGGGCTTATGGAGTCAACAACACCTCAATATAACAATGAACTCAACCCTACAAGGAAGTCAGGGCATTCAGCATTTAAGCATTCAGAACATAAACTCATATGGGACCACACAGTTTATAAATGTATACAGGAAGTCAGAGCACATTCAGTGAATTCTGAGTGATTATACATCCATACCACTGTAAGAATTAATAAAAGGACAACATCACATATTCTGAACATAAAAAACCCTTCATGAATCCTGAGAAGTAAAGTCAAGCATGTATTACTGAAAATGAGTCTTACATAGGCCAAATACAAGCTTTTCCATAAAATTTTCCAACCTCTTGTACATCAGCTCTTCTGCTATATATAGAGCTCTTTACACAACTTAGATTCCTCTTCTAGGATGAGGAAAATTCGAATTCTACCTGACCTGACACCTAATGACACTCAAAACTAACTATTAAATGCAAATGACACCTAACTAGCAGTCGTAGAGACCTAATACAACTAGGAGTGTAACTCCTTATCATGATTACAACAACCTTATCTAAGCATTAAACACTCCTTTTGACACATAAAACTCCATGAAGTCGAATTTGATGAAGCCCATAACCTTCCATTTGGCCCTTGATGACTCATCCTTTTGTTGTTCCTAGAAACTAGGAAACTGTCCCTTGCTCTGTTCTGGCTGAACAATAGGTCTTGGGACAGAGCTCATAACTTATCATAAACAATGTATTTGGAAAAACTGAAGGAGGCTTTTGTGAACCAATACATGCTTAACAAAAACCTCTCTTGGTTTTTTGAAACACCTTTCCTACCGTCCAAAATATTTCTTTGAAAAACAGGTGTCAAACAGAGAAATATGCCTGTGAAAAACTTGCACCTACAGCAGTTTCGTAGCGCAAGTTTGATCATTCATTTCTCTCAAATCATAATGGATTTGAAGAAAGTGGAAGCAGTTTTTGTATTTCAGTATCTTATGAATGAAAACCTCTTTCACATTTTAGAGATAAGCTTTCAAATGCTCAGAAACGCTTCTAGAAGTTGACTAGTAAAAACAGGGAAACAAAACTCCTCCTTTTTAGAGTTTCATTCTTATGCTCCTCTTCGAATCCTTCTGCTGACCATGCTATCTCTTTAATCATATGAAATGCATTAAATCAACCATGAAAACTGATCCCACACTTGAATTAAGACAAATAGCTCCTTTAATGCTGCCTGAAGCATCATCTAGCTATGAAACAATTTCCACTTTTATAACATGTAGCTTAGAATTCAACAAAAATGTCCTCCTTCTACTTGTTTTGCCCTTGCTGAATGTTGACACTTTGTAATTGATCTTTTGCAGAGATTCCCCTTTGAAAATATTTCCCTTTGTCTCTCAAAATTAGTCCACTAATTCATAATATGCTCCTACAGCAGTTTCGTAGCGCGCTACGAAACTGCTGATCATTAGGCATTACTTACAGCAGTTTCGTAGCGCGCTACGAAACTGCTGTGTAATTTCAAAAACACAGCTTACATGCCAAATTTGATTGTCTTGAGCTTCTTTATCTTGAAATGTCCTTCTCATCTGCCTTGAAACTTGCTTGCCTTGCTTGAGCCTTCAAATAACTTTTATGTATGCTGACCCTGAGTTTGCCAAGTGCTTCTTATGCATGAAAGGAGCATGACAATAACCAAGAACAAATCTTTCTTACCTTACCCTTTTCCTTTGAAATTTGTTTAGTGATAGCATGCTGAACAAGGGAGAAATGTCATGCACACATTTCAATTACGTCTGAAATAGCTAAAGTGAAAGATTAAGGAATGGAACAAACAAGAATTTGGTAATATCCAGCACGACCAGGAACAACTTCAGGCTCAGATGCAACAAGTTCAAAATCAAATGATAACGAATGGATGCTCAGGCTCCTTAGTAGAGGAAAAAGGTAGGCTCTTGACTAGGATTTATGGGTTTTAATCCCGTACAGAAATTACTTGCATACGAATTCTAAAACACAGAAAAATAAACAATGCAAGAGCATAACACATAAAACACATATACACAGAGATTTTTCCACTGGATCTCAGAACCAGGACTACTAGCTTGCTTTTTCATTATGTTCCTTTCAATGTTACAATACATATTTATACATGCTGAAGCATCCAATACCATGGAACGAAAACCATCGCATCCAATACCATGGACCAAAAACCACCGCTTCCAAAAGACATGTGCAAAAATCATGCACAAAACCATAGGTGGGTTTGCCCAACCTAACATAGGGTCCAAAACCAAAATTTTCCGGGGTGCTGCCCCGGACCCCATAAAATGGGGTTACGGGTGCCCTTCAAACCCCCTGTTAACTACGTGGAAAGACTATAACACAACCCAACATTCTCACACTTGTTTTTTTCTTTCCACAGAAGGGCCATAAGAGAGCTTAGTCATTTTCCCAGCCCTAAAATGCCCATTGTCTCTCTACACCAAGAGAACTTCTCAAAGCTCACATATGTTGTCAATGCATCTGTAGTATTCTTCAAAGTGTCCACCTTTACTAGCAACACCTTTTTGTCTCCTATCATATCCCTCACAAAGTGATACTGAACATCAATGTGCTTTGTCTTTGAATGATATGCAGGGTTCTTTGCCAAGAAAATTACACTTTGGCTATCATAGTCTATCCTTATAGCTTCCTGTACTAACCCCATACTTGAACACAACCTTTGAAACCAAACTGCTTCCTTGCTTGCATGAATGGTTGCCATGTATTCTGCCTCTGCAGTTGATAGTGCCACTACAGATTGTTTCTTACTCATCCAACTGACTGCACCTCCAAATAGGTTAAACACATACCCACTTGTAGATCTTCTCCGATCCAGATCTCCAGCCCATTCTGCATCAACAAAGCCACGAATATCCAACACTTTATCTAATCTTGGTCTTCCTTGGTAGCACAGACCATAATCACTAGTGCCACACAAATACTTGAAGGCATGCTTCACTGCTGTCTAATGCTCCTTTTCTGGTTTTGACATAAACCTGCTCAATACTCCCACTATATGTGTAATGTCTGGTCTAGTACATACCATTGCATACATCAGGCTACCGAATGCACTTGCATATGGAACAAGGGATATTTCATCTTCCTCTTCTTGTGTCTTAGGACATTGTTCAGCAGATAACCTCACACCTATAGGAATAGGAACCTTCACCAGTTTACTATCTTGCATATTAAACCTCTGCAGTATTGTCTCGACATAATTCCTGTGGTTTAACTAGAACTTTGCCCGATCTCTTTTAATTTCCATGCCCAAAATATAGTTTGCAGCACCAAGATCTTTCATGTCGAATTTGGAGGACAATTAGGTCTTCAAATCCTGGATAATTTCTTTGTCATTTCCAACCAGCAACATATCATCCACATACAAGACCAAACAAATAACACGGTCACCAATTAATTTAAAATACACTCAGTGATTTGCTTTTCTTCTGGTGAAGCCAAGTCCCCGTATAAATGTATCAAATTTCTGATACCACATCCTTGGTGACTGTTTTAACCCATACAAAGACTTCTCTAACTTGCATACCAGTTCTTTCTTACCCTTCGCTGTAAAGCCTTTAGGTTGCTTCATGTAGATTTCCTCTTCCAGATCCCCGTGAAGAAACGTTGTCTTCACATCCATCTGTTCTACCTCAAAATCAAAAGCAGTAGCAACAGATAAAAGTAATCTAATAGAAGTTACCTTTGCAACAGGAGAAAAAATATCACCAAAATCAATTCCCAGTACCTGGGAATAACCTTTTGATACCAATTGAGCTTTGTATTTCTCCACTTTTCCTTCTGCATTTGTCTTCTTTTTGAACACCCATTTGCTGCCAATGGGTTTCCTTCTAGCCGGCAACTCCACCAGATCCCAAGCCTCATTTTTGTGCAAAGATGCCATTTCATCAACCATGGCCTTTTTCCAGAGTTTTCCATCCTTTGAATCTACTGCTTCCTTCACAGTTTTGGGATCATCGTCAGTAATAGATAAAGCAAAATTTGAACAGAAAGCAGATGGAATATACCTTTCAGGTTACCTTCTTTCTCAAACTGATCTTCTCATAGCTGGAGTTTGTGGCTCTTCATCTTCTGATTCGTCCTCTGCTGTAGAGTCTGATTCTTCCTCCTTTGGCTCAAACTCTATCTTCTCAGGTTCCTTTCGTTGGACTTCATGTTTAATAACATCTTTCACCTCTCTGAACATCGCATCTCGGTTGTACAAAACCTTCCGCGTGACTGGGTTCCAAAGCTTATAACCCTTTAAACCATCTTTATACCCAATAAAGATGCACTTTTCAGATTTACTATCCAACTTGGTTCGTTTCTCCTTTGGAACATGTACATATGCATCACATCCAAATACCCTCAGATGTGAAAGAGAGGGTTTCTTACCAGTCCATACCTCTTGTGGAGTCTTATCCTCCAACGCTGATGAAGATGACCTGTTGACCAGATAACATGTAGTATCCACCACCTCTACCCAGAATTCCTATCATAACCCAGCACCACTGAGCATGCTTCTTGCCCTTTCCATCAACGTCTTATTCATTCTTTCTGCAACTCCATTTTGCTGAGGTGTATATGGAGTAGTCTTCTGCCGTGATATACCACACTTCTTACAGAATTCTTCAAATTCCTTACTGCAAATCTCTCCACCGATATCTGTCCTCAGCACCTTTATCTTCTTCTCTGTCTAGTTTTCCACTAGAGCCTTAAATTCTTTAAACCTGTCAATGACTTCAGATTTCTTCTTAAGGAAATATATCCATGTATTCCTTAAGAAGTCATCTATAAATGATACATATTACACAGACTTACCTAGTGATGGAACCTTCACAGGTCCAAACACATCATTATGCACAAGTTCTAATATCTGTTTCGCCCTCTTACTACCATAGGGGAAACTCACCCGATTCTGCTTCCCATAAACACAGTTTTCACAAAAATCAAAATCTAGAGAGCTATTACTCATACCTTCTACCATACCTTTACCATGAAGTATGCGAAGGCCCTTTTTCTTTAATATGTCCAAGCCTTTGATGCCACAACATGGTCTTCTCTCTAGAGACCACTAGATTTTTTGCTCCACTTTCAGGAACAACAGAACTATTGCACCCATCAATAACAGTGCTACCTTGCAGCTTGTATATAGTTCCAATCTGAACTCCCCGCATCAATACCAGTGCTCCCCGAACCATTTTGCAGGTATCCTTCTCGAACACTGTTTTTACACCTGAATCATTGAGCTTGCTAATAGAAATCAGATTTCTGGCTAATGTAGTAATATGTAGAACACCTGGAAGCATTCTAACCCTTCCACCTTGCAACTTCAACTTTACTTTTCCATGACCAACGATTCTAGCCTTCCTGTCATCCCCCAAGAAGACATCACCACCATCATATTTCTCATACTCGCAGAACCACTCTCTATGGGGAATGAAGTGAAAGGATGCACCTGAGTCAATCAACCATGCCTCATGATCTACATGTGTACTTGAAGAAGCCAAGTACACATCCCCACCTTCATCTGAGGTGGTTTTCGCCTCTGCAGAAGGAGCCTCATTAGATCCCTTTCCTTTTTTAGGAGCTTTAGATTTACAGTCCCTTTCGTAGTGCCCTTCCTTTCCACATTTCCAGCACACCACCTTTACAGGTTTTCTTGGAGATTTAGATCTTCCACTTGATGACTTATTTTTGTTTCTATTCTGGGTCCACCCTCATACAGACAAGGCATCACCATTTTGGCTCTCCATATTTTTCTGTCTCATCTCCTCCATCAGCAAGGATGAGACTATTTCATCAGGTCTATAGCCTTATGCAACATCATCTACAAAATTCTCTCAACTTTTATGGTAAATCAACTTAAACCAATCCTCCAGGATCTAGTCTCCCTGGAGCAGACTAGCTTTGTCAAGGGTTGCTAAATCCTAGACGACATAGTTAGAGCTCAAGAAGCCATCAACTCCCTCAAAAGCCTCAGATCAAAAGGTATGATGCTTAAGTTGGATTTATCTAAATCCTATGACTGCCTGAGCTGGACGTACCTTTTGCATATCCTGTAAGCCTTTGGTTTTGACCCCCACTGGATCCACTGGATTTCCTCCCTTATATCCACCCTAGTGTTCTCTATCCTCAACGGATCTCCCACTCAAACCTTCAATGCCTCTCGGGGGTTTCTACAAGGAGACTCGATATACCCTTCTTGTTTATCTTAGCAGTAGAAGGTATGGTGAGATATGTCAAAGCGAAGGCTCAAGATTGGAAATTTAAAGGACTGCACATGTGGGGGAATGATCTCTCCTTAACACATCAATAGTTTGTTGATGACATCATGGTGTTCTACCAAGATACCCTTAGAGAGGCAAGGTCTCTCCTATCCATCCTTCAAGACTTCATGAATGCCTCCGGAACTCAGATTAATAAAGAAAAATCATATTTTTTTCTTTGATACTATTGTTCAGTCACAAACTTTCCTAGCTAGAAATATGGGCTTTTGAATAGGCACCCTTCCTTCAAAATATTTGGGTATTCCCCTTAGATTCAACTCCCTCAGATTTTCAAATTGGAAGGCTCTTCTCGACTGATTACAAGGCCGCCTACAGAACTGGACCTTCTTGGCCCTCAATATGATGAGTAGAGTCATCCTTCTAAAAGTAGTGCTACAATCGATCCCCATCTACCATCTCCCAGGTCTTGCCGCGTCAAAACGACATGCGCTGAAATGAAAAATATATTCAAGAAATTTCTTTGGCAAGTGGCACAAAAAGCTAAGAAATGGGCCCTCCTATCATGGAATTGGCTAACCAAGTCCAGGATGGTAGGGGGTCTAGGTCTCAAGGATCCCCATACTCTAAACTAGGTCATGGTAAAAAAGCTATGGTGGAGATGGATCTAGGGAGGAAACAACCTATGGAAGCTAATATGGGAAAGGAAATACAGAATGCCAAAATCTATGGAAGGGAGATTGATAACACAAGAAATAATAAGGGGATCGACAATATGGGACCTAATAGTAGAAAACCAAGTTTTGATACGGAACCACAATTTTTGGGAGATCATGGGGAGACAAAGTAATGTTTTGGCAGGATGCATGGCAACAGAGGGAAAAGCTATTTAGTCGACAGGACCTTACGAAGATATTCCTATTTACAAACCGAACAACAAACCTGACTGTGAATAAATTCTGGGATGCAAATGACAGATCCACTTGGAAAGAGTGGAAAGGAGACAACATTGGCCCAATATGCTAGATTCCCCCCAATAGGCAACATATGATAAGGAGTTCAATTCCAGAATACTAATAATTTTTGAAGGCACAAATATCATGAGATGGGGATACAATAATAAAGGCATGTTTACAATACAGGAGGGATATCAATTGAAGCGAGAACACCAACAATAGAAGTTTCTACCCATCTCAGGTAGAATATGGATGGGGTAGTTATGGCCAAATGTAGCCTTCTTCCTCTGGTTGGTTCACCATGGACAAGCCCTTATGTGGGACCAATTACAAAAAGAGGAGTTCAGGGTCCTTTACTATGCAGTATGTGCGAGGAACAAATGGAAACAATGGAGCACCTCCTAAACTCATGCCCCTTTAGAAACCAACTATGGTAGAATCATGAAACCCTCTTTGGCCATTCAAACCCAACAATGGAAAATTGGAGGAAGGGAATATATAAGAGCCCCATTTTGAATAGAGCCTCAGATATTTCCATAGGATTTCTCCTTTGGGCAGTGCGGAAAAAAAAGGAATCAAAGGGTCTTCAAAGACAAAAAACAAATTGTAATAGATGAGAATATTATCAATCAAAACATCCACAAAACCATTTTGGCAGAGAATTAGTATCCAGAGGACTAGGAAGCCCCACCTCAGGAAGGTTGTATCCTAGAAATACTCAACATGTCTCTGCAAATGCTAATACCCAATTCATGGAAACTAAAAACCCCTTTCATTCAATCCCCCTCACACTTCACATGCCCTTCAGAGGAATTCATAAAATTTAATTTTGATGGAGCGTCCAAAGGAAATCCCAGTGAGGCGGGATTTAGAGGTATATTCAGAGATCACCAGGGCGGGGTAGTCTGGTTGTTCGCACCAAACTGTGGAATTGCAAGCAAAAACGAGGTAGAATTCAATGGAATCAAACATGGAGTGTTAATTGCAAGAAGGGAAAGAATACAAAAACTGGTTGTTGAAGGTGACTCGAACTTGGGGATAGATACTTTAAAAAAGCTACAACAAGGAACACACTCGGAAAAAATAAGCAAGAGTTGGAGAACAATGAGGTTAGTTCAGGAAATATGAGATATCATCCATGACATAGCATACCTCATCCTGATACATGTACGCCACTCAAGGAATGTTGTAGCCGATTTTCTATCAAACTGGGGACGCAGCAACCCGGGAAAGAATTTGGACATCTTCGAGAATGGGACAAACCAGGCAGAAGGAATGGAGGCTCTAATGGAGATTTTGGGAAAAGATATGGACGAAAGTCAGGGACCCCGATTGGGGTGCGATGGGATGTGAGACCCATGCGTGGATCATTGCCATGCATAAAGTGATGGGGAGTAGGGTAGGTGGGAAGCCCACCCAACATCCCCACATGTGTAAGTCAATAAAGATCTGGAGAGATTGGCAACAAGTGGCAATCACATTGGGAAGAAAAACGACAAAGGAGGGAATAAAAGTGAAAAAGGTGGTGAGGGTCGTTATTGTATGCATGAATGGTCTATGGTGGAGCTTGCCTGCGGGGTTAGAGATCGATATCAGGGTGGTGTAATTCACCTGCAAGAGTAGAGACCGGTGCCATCAGCACGGTGACGCCAGTAGAGATTCAACCAGACAAGGTCATTGGTACGTATTTCAAGCCTTCTTTGTTCTGGAAATAGAGACTATGCTATAAGAAAGGAGGCTAGATTGGCAAGGATGGGTGATGTTTCCGCATGTTTCTGGTAGAATTTGGTTGAGTTTACTACTTTTGAAGTTCGAAATTTCAATTTCAGGGTTATATGACAATTTGTTGGCTCAAAGGGGCATGCATGGAGGGTTTGGGTCTGCTCTCGACATTCGGGTTGCAAATTTTTTTCTTGCACCCTTTAAATCTAGGTGTCTGAGACCTAGATGAGACTGAGGCAGTTCTGAGAGCCTATGATTGGCTAGAAAATTTCTGGGCCAGAGAAGAAAGAATGGGGAGTCTAGGGTTCATATTACCAGTATGTTTGTTCAATTTGTTATAGTTTGATCTTCGGGTAAACTTCTGGTCCAACAGGGTAGGAATTGGGAGTTGAGGCCCCCAAAAAACTGGTGTGTCTGGAAATTCTGCCATAGCTCGGTCTCCCAAAAACCCTTGGCCCATTGGGGCATGAATGGGGATTTGAGGGACCTTAATACCTGTGCGTCTGCCAATTCCGTTATGATGTGGTTTAATTCTTGGAGCTAGAGGGCTGGGTGGGCCTTAGGTAGAATAAAGAGACGATGGGAGGGAATGCAGTCAAGTTTGGGCAAACCCTTTACCAGTATGTCCATCAATACCATTATGGTCGTGCCTTCCGACAATTTTCTAGTTCAGAGGGGAATGAATGGGGAGTCAAGGTCACCAAACACCGAGGAGTCCGTTAATTTAGCCAAGGTCTGGTCTCCAAACAAAACCCTAGCCAAAAGGGGCATGAACCTTAAAGTATCCCAATACCTATGCGTTTGTCAATTCTGTTATGGCAGGACTTAATTCTTGGAGCCAGAGGAGTGGATGGACGTGGGGGAGAATGGAGACTTAGAGGGAGGGAATTCACCTAATTCTGGGCACCGAGAGAATGAAGGCAAATGATGAGGGGGTTGGGGGGAAATTGGGTTTCACTCCTCAGACCAGGAAACACGACACAATAACTACATTCCATAAGGAATGGATGGATGGAAATACCGACATTTGGATGTTTGTTTTTAATTCTTCTGCATATATTACTCTTTTAGGTCTGTCTAAATTACTTCTCCCTCCGACTTTGACACTTCTACGCCGTGCCAAGGCAAGAGCTCGAGAGGTTCCGCGGTTAAAGAAAATTCTGGTTGAAGGCAATATGGTGAAGGCAGAGGTGGGGCCGAGGAAAAGAGGGTGCTACCACAATTGTAACAAAACAACAACAAAGGGAAAACGCCGCTGGCCTTGACTAGCAAGACCCAGTGGAAGAGAGGCAGGAAAACCGAGAGATCCAGGTAGGAGAACTTGTAAAACCTCATGCATGCTTACAATGGGGGAACCCCAACACAGGTGAAGTCCCTAATTTTTTCGTGGGAAGCAGAATTGAACGCCAAGGCTGTGGTAGAGTCGCCTCCAACAAGGGATTGGGAACCCCTGATTCTGGACCCTAGACACACCAGAGGTAGGAAAACTCTCTTCAAACATTCAGTCCAAATCCACTAGGTCATGAAGAATTTATTGGCAAAAGTAAAGACAACTACCAAGAATTTGGCGGATTCGTTGCAAACCCAACAAGAGGGGCCTGACCTAAAATATATTCAGCAAGAGATCCAAGCAATACATGTGCAACAGTTCCTCCAAAATCTCTACCTTAGCCACATGGAAAAACAACTACAAAGCCTGCAACAGAACGAAATGTCAGGGTCGAGTGCAAAGGACCCGTCTCCCATAGAATAGTTAGATGATTGTGTATAGAAGTTATGAACCTCCTCAAAGCTTTTTGATGTTTTTGTCACAATGAGATGGTCGGATAACATTTACATTGTTAGTAGTAAGTTTAAAAATATAGTAGACATAGTAGCTTATATAGGCTAGATGGACATGCTCAAATTGTTATGTTTTGGATGGCATATGATGTTGATCGGTGGCCAACAAACCTGGTTTCCTTCGGGCAGGTTGAGGCCACTGGACATATATTTTGTAACTTGCGTGACATATGATTAATATAAAAGAAAGTTACTGCCAAGCTTACAAAAAAAAAGTTACTCAATGTAATGATGATTATTTTATCTAAAGGTCAAGAATATAGAATAAGTAATTTGGAAATTTACACATTAGTAAATTATGTAAAAAAAATTCTAAGTTACCAAGATGTTACATAAAGTAATTGAAATTTAAACAAAACAAAAATTAATTATATAATTACTTTCTACTTTTTAGTATGAAGGAGATGTGTAATTCCTTCATCACTCAATATTGAGTTGAATGTGCCATCTATAAATAATGTTGATATTACAATTTAGTGTAAAAAGTGGGGTGTATTGATTTTGTGATTAGTTAAACATACATATATATATATATATATATATATATATATATATAATAAAAATTTTTAGTTTCGTTATGAATAAAATATTTTAAGGTCCATATTAAGTAATGTAGCCAATTCTATTTGACCCATTGGGGATAGACTTTGATTAGTTTGAACCATATTCTATACTTCAAACAATTAAAATTAAAAAAATATCTTATATTTTCGTTTTTATTTTGAGAAAAATATATATTAATATAAAATTGATATATAACATTTAAAAAATATTAATATTTCTTTTTTTTGAAAAATACAATTTATTTAATTCTTCTAACAAGATTGATAATTTCATAAAAAGAATATATATAATTTCATAAAGAGAATATGTATATATGTGAAGGGAAAAAACAGAATGATGGCAAGTGAATTTAATTTGAGATATTTTATGAGATTGTTTATTTCTTAGGAGATGGTTTTATTCTCCACTTTTATTTATAAAATTTGAATATAAAATCGAATAAAAACTAAATCATGCACAAAGAAAAAAAATCATAAATATAGGAATTGTTTATAATGCGATTTTTTGGAGATTCCGGTGATGGAATCCGGCAGAAAAAATTGAGGTTAAATCTTGATTTGTATTATTTAAAATGGTTTTTTAATTGCATATTTGGATTCAGCGCCCTGAAAACCCCTGGGACGCTTTGATTGTGCAGAAACTAGCTATCAAACTTGCGATTCCAATAAATTGCTGCCGGATTTTGACCGAAAAACCCTAAGGAAAAGCTTCCCAAAAATCACATTATAAACAACTGAATAAATATATACTCGTAAAACTAGTTGGAAGAATGTGCAAAATAATTTATAGCATCTTATGATTGTCGTCGTCATATTCTTGAATTCAAGAAAGTCTGGAGGTCATCATATTCTTGAATTCAAGAAAGTCCAAGAGGCCGTTAGGGTCTGAATCATATGTGCATATCATCTGCTGGCAAATGGCCAGCTCTTCACCCTCCACGAACCCTAAATTACAGAGCACCACTTGAAGCTCTGTGGAAGAGATGAAGCCGCCGTTATTCATATCATACAACTTGAACGCTTCCATCAAATCTGCACATCCAATTTCGCCATTGCTGAATTCACCTTCCGGTCTCTCCTCGAAAACAGAGTGACAGAGCCCAACAAATCCATCAAATGTCAAGCTACATTCTTCGCTCTCACACAATGGTATAACCAGATATTTCAAATCTTCTTCTGAAATTTCCATTCCAAGTTTTTTCAGGTAACGATTCATTTCAGTTACAGTCAACTTCTCGTCCCCATTTTCGTCCACAGTCTCAAATAGTCTGCGAAATTCAGCAATATCTATGAAAAACGCCATTGTTACTGTAAAGTGTCTGGAAAAAATCGTGCAAACTTTCAGATATTAAAGTATCTCTGGATTGAAAACATATACGAACAAACGATCACTTTATATCGATTCTCGCTCTGTTTCGAGGTGGCTGTAGATGAAGAAAATCTGAATTCGATTCCAAATAAGACTGGAAAATTGTTGAAATAAAATTACGGAGAGGCTTCTCGATGGAATGCGCCCACTGCATGTTGGGCGGCCGCCGGCGACGCGTGTGGTGATAAATCGAAGGACCCAGTCAATAGCTTTGACAGTTGAAATATAGAGAACAATTCAATCCCTGTGGATCGTGATGTTTGGTTGAAAATATAGAATAATCGGAAGAGTCGAGATTCCAGGACAGAGAACCTTGCGAATCAAAATGTTGGAGATCCATATCATGTACGAATCCAAAAAATAGAGAGTGAGGTTTTGAAAAGGCAGGTGATTAAAATGTGCATAAATTATATTTTTTTTTTCAAAAGGAGTTGTTGTGTTTTAATGTTTTAATTTATGTTTGATTTTAGAATTTTGTAACCTAGAGTGCTTTTGATAATATTTTTTTTGGATTAATTACGAGATATGTGGTTTATCTTTAAGATATAGATGATTTTTATGTGATTTATTTTCATGATAAAGATGAAAAAATTAATTGATTAAAAATTTTAAATAACAGAGGAACTAGATGCATTTCTGCGATTTAAACTTTGTGATTGGTTGATTGATTTTTTCATCTTATGAAATGTAGACCAACAACTTATGATATTATTAATCCGAAAGTTTATGTTTTATTTTCATGTTAATTTGATGGTTAAAGTTTATTTTATGAGATTTGAATTTATAATTTGATTCTAATCCGTAATTTGTATAATTAATTGGCTAGTTTAGTTTGCTTTTGAATTTAACCCTGTAATGTCTTATAAGAGAATACTTATCCTTAATCATTAGGTTTATCAAAGTGGTTTGCATAATTATTTGATTAGTTTAGCTTTTTAAAATTTAAACTTGTAATGTCTTATAAGAGAATACTTATGTTTAATCATTAGACCCATCAAAAATTCATTAAGTTAAATCTCTACCATTCATTTTATTCACCTAAAAATCACTAACAATAACTAAAATTAGAAATATTTAAATTAATTTTAATTTCTAAAATAATTATTGATTGAGTATGGTTAAAGTATAATGTTTATTTATAAAAAAAATAATATTTATTAATTTATTTTGTTTATTTATGAAAGAATCATACTCTTAGAAATTTGAGTTTTCCTTATCTTAAAAATTATTTATTTTAAATTTATAATTTTAAAAATAATTTTATAATTAAATTATTTTAAATTTATTTTTAAAATGAAAATTTAAAATAAAAATAACGATTTTATTTAAATTAATTATAAATTTTATTTTAAAATTAAAATTTAAAATAAAAATAACGACACACTTTTCGTTAACACTTTCATTCAATCAATTTTTACAATTGATTTAGTATAGATTAATTCTCAATTTTTATTTTTCCCTTTTAACATTCCATTCCTAAACTTCCACGAAATACAGCTCGAATTTGTGAAGAATCTATTTGGTGTGTAATTTCGTGGAAGATATGACTCACGCATGTACTTGGAAAATGATGTGGAAGATAATATCTTATCCATTGACTTCACATTTCTCTTGGACGAGGAATGAGCATATGTTTCAATAAATGGAATTTCAAGGCAATTGCGTGGAAGGTATGATAACATATTCACTTAGAAAATTATGTGTATGATTGACCTGACTTTGATGTAGGTTGTGTATTTATGGTTAAGATGTAGGTTGTGTATTTATGGTTAGGGTAAAAAGGATATTATTATTATTAATTAATATTAATAATATTAATATTAATATTAATTAATATTATTAACCAACTTTATTATTATTATAATATTCTTTAATATAACAAATCAACTTCTAATATATATTTTATAATAATAATAATCATATTATTATTATTATTATTAATATTTTTTTTTTACTTCCAACTACAACTTATGTTTCAACTTGTTCTCTACAACCTTCTGCATGCGCTCACGGGCTGCTGTTGGCCGTGTTAGGGCTGCGCCTCCTCCGCCATGGATGAGTTGGGCTCGTCCCATCTCCTGCCCGTCCTCCCCTTCTGCTGAAGATGTTGCGTTCAAGACCCTTCTGGCTTTGATGCCAGTCAAGAAAAAAACCAACTGCTTCTAAGTTTGTCAAAAAATTGGAAAACATTTCGGTGGTTTCCTTTCCTCTAGAGGGACCGATTAAGGTAGCTTTGTCACTGGAGGAGAGGGCCCTGGTAGGAAAGTTCACTGGCCTTTGGCCTTCTCCCAAATCCATAGAAGCCTGGATCTGCAGGAACTGGAGGCCATTAATCAAGTAAAGTGTCACCTCGTACTTCCTAGGGCGAGGCTATTTTCTGTTTGAGTTTATCTCAAAAGAAGACAAGGATCTAATCTTCAGGAACGGGACATATTTTATGGGCCCTCAAGGTCTCTATTTGAATAGACTGACTCTCGATTTTGATCCAGTTGAAGACATTCCATCAGCAGTTCCAGTGTGGGTAAGGCTTTCGAATCTCACTGTGCACTGCTAGAACTGGGATTCCCTTAAACATATAGGCAACGCGTTGGGAAAATTCATAGATCGTGCAGGTACCAAGGATCAATACGACTGCGCTAGGATCTGTGTTGAAGTGGATCTGGAAGTGGGGTTGCCTGAGGCCATAAAGATAAATGTAGGGAGTTGGACTCATGTGCAAAAACTTGACTATGATCAGCTCCCATTCAAGTGATGCAAGTGTCAGGAATACAAACATTTCACCAAGAACTATACCAAAAATGAAGAGGTGGTGCAAGGTAAGGAAGAAGGTTGGAAGCAGGTCAAAATAACAAGGACTAACCCCAAGCCCTCAAACCCTCCTGGAGCTACAAAGGGAAAAGGGCAGCAACCTCCTTCTAGTAGTCAAGGACAACATCCAAAGGCACAAGAGAATGCATTCGAGCCCCTTTTCTCAACCTCAGTTGAAGTGCAAGAAATAGGACAACAGCAGAAGGAGGCAAATGAGAAAGAGGTCCTCGAAAATTCCAGGCAAGGCGAGAGTGTAGCAGTAAGCCCTAAGGGAAAGGCTACAAAGATGGAAGAGGAAGAACAAGATTTGGAAGAATCCGAGGAGGAAGGAGAAATAGGCGACTCTCAAACATTGTCCTGCAGATCGACAAGAGGAAGGAAATCTGACCGGGAAAAAAGAGAGCAAGAAACATATAAATACAAGCTCCAAGGCAGTCAACCAACGCTGGAGAAGCTTTTAGCAAAAACACCATATATTACAAGAAGTCAGGGACAGGGCCTCAAAGGGGCCACCCAATCTCAGAAAGGTAAATAATGAATATTGTCTCTTGGAATTGCAGGGGGTTGGGGAGTAAGAAAAAAGAAGAAGCTATGCGAAGCTTGATTAAGATAGAGACCCCAGACATCCTACTAATCCAGGAGACCAGATTGGAGGAGAAGATCTTCCTCTGTGTAAGCAGGAATCTTTGGAGGAAAAGTGGAGGGCAGGCTGTCTCAGCCCGAGGAGCATCGAGAGGGTTGGGAGCTCTCTAGAATGAAGCCAAGCTGGAATTGGTCAATGGAAAACAAAACACTCACTGGCAGCTTATGCAATTCATAAGCCGAGAAACAAGGGAGACCTTTAGCCTTTTCAATGTTTATGTGCTGGTAAATGCAGGGGAGAAGAAGTAGTGTTGGGACTCAATCAAACTCATGGCTGAGGAAGAAATTTTGGGAAATATTATCATTGCAGGCAATCTAAATATAACTTTAAACCCTTCCGAGAAGCAGGGAGGCAGCTTAGTAAGGGATCCAGCGAGGGAATGGGTGGAGGACATCATGCAAGATTGGGATCTTCTCGACATCAAGCCCTTGAAAGGTAAGTATACTTGGTCAAATAAAAGAGTTGGTCTTGGCCATATTTCTGCGAGATTAGATAGATTCCTTGTTCAAAGTTCTTATCTTCTCCTTGGTTTAGAAGCTAGGATGCATTATTTTGGATCATAAAACCATAAGGTTGGAGCTCTCGGTGCACAAAAAAATTGGGCCCATCCCTTTTCAATTCAATCCTTTATGGATTAAACATTCAAACTTTATGGATAAGGTTAAAGAAAGTTGAGTCAGCCTGTCACAGGGTCTCCTTTTTTTTGTGTGGGAGGAAAAATTAAGAAGAGTAAAGGCTGTCTTGAAGAGATGGGTTAAATCTCTTCCCAATCTAGTTGATGAAAGGAAGATGGCCCATGCCTCCCTCGAGAAGCACCAACTACAGATGGAAGAGGAGCCCCCATCAGAGGAAACTATAGCCAAAGAAGGAAATTTGCAGCAAAGCTTCCACAAAGCTTGTCTACAAGAGGAAGAATATTGGAGATAGAAATCCCGTAGTCTGTGGTTGAAAGCGGGAGATAGGAATACCTCATTATTCCGCAAGAAAACCCAAGCTAGAAGGTCCTTTAACTCTATATCTGAAATAAAGGAAGACCTCGTTACCCACAAGGACTTCACAAGCATCAAAGGGGATGCCTTCTCCCATTTTGAGAAACTCTATAGTGAAGTTGAGGTTATGAGTCAACGCTCAAGGTCCTTGGATGTTATCCCCTCCAAGATCTCTTTAGGTATGAATCACCAGTTGGAAGCTCAAGTTACCAGACATGAAATAAAGGTTGCACTATATGAAATGGAGCCGGACAAAGCTCCTGGTCTAGATGGCTTTACAGCCAGATTCATCTAAGTCTGCTGGAAAATAGTGAAAAGGACCTGCATAGAATAGTTTTAAAATCTCAAAACTGCTCGAAAATTGGAGGCAACACGAATTCTGCCTTCCTCGCCCTCATCCCAAAGGAGAAGGGTGCCAACACTTTTAACGGGTTTCATCCAATTTCGCTATGCAACATTGGTTACAAGATCATAACAAAGGTGATTTCCAACATATTGAAGGTCCTTTTGCCCTCTATTATACCTGAAAATCAAGGGGGGTTCATTCAGGGTAGGCAAATTGTGGACAATATAATCCTCGTGCAAGAGGCCATTCATTCTAGTTTGCAACGAAAATAAAAAGGTATGGTGGTCAAGCTGGATCTAGCTAACGCGTTTGATCGTGTTCGTCACAATTTCCTCTTTGATGCGATGCATAAGTTTGGGTTTGGTTAAGAGATTATTAGATGGATCCGGGCTTGCATTTTTGAGCCCTAGATTGCCCCTCTCGTGAATGGAAGAGCATTGAAGTTTTTTAAAGCCTCTAGAGGGCTGCGCCAGGGCTGCCCTCTTTCCCCTCTTCTTTTTGTTTTGCAAGCTTCAGTTCTAAGATTTTATTTAGAAAAATGTCAGGTGGATCAAGAGATTATGGGACTTAGGATTGCTAGAGGTGTCAAGGATATTAGTCATGAACTGTTTGCCGATGACACTCTTCTACTAGGTGTCGTCTCTGTTCACACTGCCTCCAGGTTCAGGAAAGTATTGGAAGACTTCTGTTGGACTTTGGGCAGTAAATTAAAAGAGGGGAAATTTCAATTCTATGGCTGGAATATCTCCAACAACCAACTCTCCTCAATATCCAGATGTTTGGGTTTCGCTGGTTCTGCTAATTGGAATTCATTCATCTATTTAGGCCTTCCTATCTTCCAAAGGAGTCTCTCTATTAAATATTGGCTCCTGATGGTTAAGAAATTCAAGAACAAAAATCCAGTCTTTGGGTTTCTCGTGGCTGAATCTTGCTGGGAAGACAATGCTTATTAAATCTATTTTGACCACCCTGCCTATTTTCAAATTCTTGGTCATGTTGGCACCCATCAGCATTCTTAAGAAGATGGAGGAGTGTATTCGTACGTTTTTTTGGAAGGGTGGCAAGCAGAATGACAGGAAGATCCCCCTAGTTAGTTGGGACAAAGTTACTAAACCTATGCTAGAAGGAGGTATGAACTTCAAGGACCTGTGGATACATAATATTGCTACGGGGGCTAAGATTCTGTGGAGACAAATAGCCCGGAAGCCTGGTTGGGCTCAAAAGGCACTATGGAAGAAATATTTTAGGGACCATAGGTTACAGAGCTTGGATGATCCTACTCTCACCATTAAAGGATCTCAAATTCACAGGCTTTGCATGTGGGCCTTACCACTGATACCAAAGTATTCCTTTTGGATTCCGGGTAATGGCAAGCTCATCAATATCTGGAATGACAAAATTATGGATGAAGAACCTTTAGGTGTTGTCCAAGAGCTCGCTGAGCTCCGAAGCTGGACGTTGAAAAAAGATATTAAAACTTTGTGGGATATTTCTAGTTGGAAGGACAATGCGTGGGCATGCTAGAAGAAACAATAAATTCTGATTGCTCTTGATCAGGCGTGGTCCTTCCTGTTGACAAATATGAGATGAATGGGCTCGATTAATACTAGAAAACATGATAAGAGAGGTTGGGGCTCTCATATTGGTTCTTACACAGTTGCTCAAGGCTATGCACAACTCAAAAAACTTCCCCATGTTCCTTGTTGCCCAGTGACTTGGAGAGGTCTTTGGAGGCAGAAGTGTGTGCCAAAAATCGATTTCTTCAACTAGTTATTGTGTCATAACAACATTCTAACAAATGACGGACTTGAGAAGAAAGGCTTCCTGGGCCCTTCCAGATGCGCCCTTTTCCTGGAAAATGAGGAAAATGCCTCTCACTTATTGATTGCATGCAGGTTCACCAAAAGTATTTGGGAAGAGGCGATTTCCCCATGGGGATATATAGTTACTCTACCCAACACTATTGCAGGCTTCTTTGTCGATTGGGCTCACCTTTATCCCGAGAATTTCCCCAAGAAAAGATGGTTCAAGGCAGCTTGGCTGGCCTACCCTAAATTCATCTTCTGGCACATCTGGCTAGAGCACAATCACATAATTTTTCAAGAGAAAGTGCAGAATTGTAAGCTTGTTTTGTCAATAGCCAACGACCTGCTCAAGGAGTCTCTTGGTGAGAAGTTTGGGAAGTTGGAGAATAAAAATCTAAGTCCCCAAGACCTGGTGTGGGGGAGTGTGCTTGGTCTCTAGTATTCTGATGGTGAGAGACAATATAGTACTTGGAAAGACTAGCAGATTAGGTTTGCTGAGGACGAATTCCACATGTGGCTCCAAAAGCGTGCTAGCTCCTCCTTGTTTTTTGACGGGGCTGCCAAAGGCAACCCGGGGATTTTTGGGGCTGGAGGTGTCATCAGGAATGCAGATGGTAGCATAGTGAATAGGTACGCCTGGGGCTTGGGTCATAGTACCAAAATGCAAGCAGAGGCTATGGCCTTGTTGTAGGGCCTTAAGCATTTACAGGATCTTGGTATTGAGAAAGCCATTATTCTTGGTGACTCCCAATCCTTGGTTAGAATCCTTGTGGATAACATGTTCCCGCATGATTTCTGGCTAGCAAGAGTGGTTACCAGAATAAGAAAGCTTGTAGGCTCCTTTCTTCAGGTGAACTTTTTCCACGTTCTTCGACAGAATAACAAGGAAGCAGATGTGGAAGCTAATAAACTAGTCCTCCTTCCTGTTGGCACTTGGATAAGAGACGAGGTTGAAGATTGGGATTTGATCCCTTAAGTCTGCTTATCATGTTCTACTGTCATTTACTTCAGCAGTTTGTCTATATCCACAAACTTGGGAAAATTCTGGAAATCGACTCGTCTGACGGTGTTAAGAAGACCTAGAACATTAGGACTATGGTAATAGATTATTTATCTATTGAGGACAGCTGGTTCTTGGGATATCTGAATGTAATCTGCCAGTTGGTTTTGCCTATCTTTTAATACAAAGTATAACCGTTTACGTTAAATAATAATAATAATATTATTATTATTATTATTATTATTATTATTATTATTATTATTATTATTATTATTATTATTATTATTATGAGAAAATATGTATTAGGAGTGTATTAGTTATATTAAAGAATGTTATAATAATAGTATAGTTTGTTAGTTGTTTTAAACAAAAAGAATTTTCTAGTAAAATTATAATTTCAAAATGGTAGTTATAAATGATCTTTATACTAGACTATTGAAAAATAAAAAATTTCCAAAATATTTTAAAATTTTACAAACTTTAAATTCCATATTATTTAAACATCATGAGAAGAGGCCAAGTTACAGATGATCTCTATACTAGACTATTTAAAAATAAAAAATTTCCAAAATATTCTCAAAATTTTACAAACTTTAAATTCCATATTATTTAAACATCATGAGAATAGGCCAAAATATCCTCAACTAAGCCCATGTCGATATCTATCAACATTCATTTAGATTTGGGATAAGGAGCTAAGGAGAGTTCGCTAAATTGCTTGCAGAAGAAGGTTTTGAATGTTGTTGTCCTATCACAAACTAAAGATCTTCCAGTTTTTTACGAATGGAAGAGATTTTATCCTCCAAATTTTGCATCAGAGCATGGTGTTCAATCGAAATTTCCATAAAATGTGTCAAAATGGATATCATCTGATTATAATTAAGCTAAAGGGCATGAATCTTTTCTTGCATTTTTTTGCAGCTAATCCTACCGTGGATCATCTAGCTCTCTAGAACCAATTTCTACCTTCGTGGATGCAAGGGAGTTACCAAAGGATCCCTACTCAACTTCCATCTAGTCCAAATTTACTCTATTACCAATCACATTTGGGGCCAGACCCCCCCAAAAAAATTAAAGACATTGTAACAAAAGCCCAAACACACTTTGTAGTGACAAATAGACTGCCTATGGAACAAATACCAGATCACAAATTATTCTCCTCTAATTTCAAATTATTTCTAGAATAACTTGGAAAGGCCCAACCCAAAACTGGTACTAAATTGTCATGTTGCATATGCCCAAAAGACTAGAAGATGTACACATAGAAAGCAAAGGTAAGGGATATAGACTAGAGCATATCACCACTAAAAAATTATGACATAGCACGCTTGTCCCAATAGTCTCCCACTGAAGCAAGTTTCATTAGGGAGAGACTCATATTTCAATGAATTAGTTAGTATAGAGAGGTAGGAAGATAAGGTTTCTTGCATTGGTAAGGCCTATAGGTTTCCATCAATGACCTCACCTTAATTGTTCTCTAGTAAAGGCCCTAATTATGGAATATTGGAATACGATAACAGAGAGTCCCCAAAGCTACAAAAGGATGCTAAGTTGGAATTAGAATTAATGGCTTACAATGTTTGAGATATCAATTCTATTTTTTTCCAAACCATGATTGCCCAAATAATGCTTCATAGAGGCATAACTCAAGAAAGAAGGAATGAACAAATCCCGCTTGCATAGGTCCAGTCTATTAAAGGATTTGATAAGCATCCATTCCACATGAAAGTATGAGTTGAGTGCCATAAAGAACATGGGATATAAAGTGAATTTCAAATCTAAATGCACATTCCCTTGCCATAGTGATAGATGCTAAAACTAAGTGTTCCAATGGAAAGATCTCGAAAAAGTAGGCTATTTAAAAAAAAAACGGTTCTGAAAATGGCTTCCGGATGAAGAAGTTATGGCTTTATGAAGAAAATTTGATGAAGTCACCGACGAAGTGCGGGAATGTGCGGAAATGAAAAATCTGCCCCCACAAAAAGGAGACTTGAACTCAAGACCTCTACTCTCATAAATTAGCTTTGGACCAAGTGAGCTATACAAAAAGTTTGAGAGAGAGGGGGGGGGGGGGGGGTTGAAGCTTTGGGTTGCGTGCTTGCTTTGAGAAAGCTCTTTTTCCCTACAAAACAAAAAACAAAAAACCCAACACAGACATACAAAAAAATGAACCTTGCAGCTCGAAGTTAGCTTTAGCCGGAAACTAAATATTTTCCTCAATGTTTCTGATTTTCCGAGATCACACTAGGGCGCAGCGGAAAAGAGCATACGCATGAGAAAAATCCTTCCTTTCTGTTTCTGATTTGCCCAGATCGCACAGAGTCGCGGGGCAAAGAGCATACGCATAAATGAAAGGTATAGATCCGGTAATAAAAAAGGCTAAATAAACCGAAACCAAAATAAATAGAGAGAAAATAACTGTAAACTGCAAATAAACACTGTATACCTCCAGATCTTAAAAATGACGCAGCTAGGGCTACCAGAAACCTTTTCGCGTGAAATGAAAGGGGTTCCTCACTGGAACAGATGCTCCCAACACAAAAGAGTAGTCCTCTCACCTCGAAAGCAGTCAGAAACAGTAGATCTAGGAAACCGTAGTCGGATGCAGTTCTACCGGCTTCAGATTTGGATCACCAACGGACGCGGCCCTCAAATAGCTCTGATACCATGTAGTAATTTACAGGGTAAGTTCCTCAGGCATAACACCAAAGGACACCGCTCACAAATAGATCGCAGATCAATACACCAGTACTTTTGACGTGGTTAAAACCCTCAAAGAGGGAAACAGTCCACGGCCTGAGCCAATGCGGCCACTTCAGGCAATTTATTAATAAAAGAATGAAAATTTACATATGCTTCTCTCATGAATGGTTAACCTACAAATGACCCTCCATGCTCTTTAAATAGAGATCATGGACTAATCGGGTGTTAAGCCACGGATCAAGTGTCGGTAATACCGAGGAGAGAATGAACCGTCGGATTGTAAGTTACAAAATATACATAGTAAAGAAACACACTTTACCTAACTCTATACTAGACCAAGTTATACTTAACTATTTCCTATGTGTCGGAATATCCTAACAGTTCTTCTTATCGTGTTCTTACCATCAAGACTAATTCCAATCAATAAACAAAGGAGGACACAAGATGTAGGCACACAACCAAGGAAAAACCCCTAGGTATGGGAAAACCTAGTCAATAACTCTTCCTTTAGTAGATTCAAATCATAGTGAGACAACCAAGAATCTTGAAATAAACCTCTCTCCATCCATCAAGTCAAGCTTGCTCAAAACCAACACACCTACTAGTCCTATAGGTCGCTTCCTTGTCCTATAGGAATATGAAACATTGTTCTTATAGTCACGTTATCCTTTAATCCTGTAGTCACATGAAGGCACAGTCTGTGATCATGTGGAGTTTTGTTCCTACAACCTTGTGCTTTTATTCTGTACCTTATACTTCATTCTGTTTTCACCTCTTGAAATCATACTTCAGTCTTGTGGTTACCTCTTGGAACTTTGGATATGTGGTTATCTCCTAAAACTTCAGATCTATTGTTATGAAACCAGCTCAAGAAAAGATAGAAAAGAGAGATCAACGCCTTAGAATTCAGCCTCTTCGAGGGGGAAACCTCCTTTACATTACATAAATGAACAATTCTTGGATGATACAAATGACAAAACCTCCTTTCTATATATAGGAGTCTAAGGAGTCACCATATAATCCAGCCGACCTAACAATAATAATATAAAGCCACAAAAATAACAATAGAGGGATTCTATGGGGCACAGAAATAACAATATGGGGGTAATAGGGGCACAACAATATAAACAGGGGGTATAACTACAATAGTAATGGGGTAATCACTAGTATTATAGGGACCCAACATGCCCCTCTCCTTCAAAAAAGTGTTGTCCTCAACGCTTGAGCAGTTCTGGATACTTCTGCAGAAAATTCTCATCCTCCCATGTGGAATCTTCAGCGGATAAGTTCTTCCACTTGATAAGATACTCTGAAGTTGATCGATTTCGTAGCTGTCGAGTTCTTGTTTCTGTGATTGCTTCCGGTTCCAATATAATTTTTCCTTCCTCGTCAAGTTCTGGCAATATTGTTTGAATTGGGAGCTTGTCACCTATAACCTTCTTTAAACATGAAACATGGAAAACTGGGTGCAATCGAGAAGCTGCAGGAAGCTCCAATTTGTATGCCATAGCACCAATCTTTTCCAACACCTTGTACGGACCATAATACTTTGGTGATAATTTATTATCCTTCTTAGCTTGCTTTAGGGACATTTGCTTATATGGTTGTAGCCGTAGGAATACCCAATCGCCTACATCAAAACTTCTTTCACTGCGATGTTGATCTGCCTGTTGTTTCATTCTATTTTGTGCCAACGCGAGGTTATCCTTTAAGAGTTGGAGGACTTGTTGATGTTCGATGTGATGTTCCACTGCCTGAACCTTAGAATTTTCTCTTAAATATGATGTGATGGATGGTGGTTGATACCCATAAAGTGCCATAAATGGGGTCATTTTTGTTGCTGTAGGAAGGAAGTGTTATACCACCATTCAGCTAGAGGCAACCGTTTGACCCATTGTGTCTGTTTATCAGATACAAAGCAACGAAGATATCCTTCCAAACATTTGTTTACTATCTCAGTTTGCCCATCAGATTGAGGATGATAAGATGAGCTGTGAGCTAACTGAGTACCAAGACAAGAAAATAATTCTGTCCAAAAATTTCCAGTGAAAATGGGATCTCTGTCACTTACAATAATCTTTGGGTTTCCATGTAGCTTTTGAACTGTTTCCATAAATGCAGTAGAAACTGTATTGCCTTTCAATGGATTTTATCACAGGTTTACCCAAGTCTGAGGGAAAGAGTGTCATCATTACCAAATGTTATGAAACCAGCTCAAGAAAAGATAGAAAAGAGAGATCAACGCCTTAGAATTCAGCCTCTTCGAGGGGGAAACCTCCTTTACATTACATAAATGAACAATTCTTGGATGATACAAATGACAAAACCTCCTTTCTATATATAGGAGTCTAAGGAGTCACCATATAATCCAGCCGACCTAACAATAATAATATAAAGCCACAAAAATAACAATAGAGGGATTCTATGGGGCACAGAAATAACAATATGGGGGTAATAGGGGCACAACAATATAAACAGGGGGTATAACTACAATAGTAATGGGGTAATCACTAGTATTATAGGGACCCAACATCTATGGTTACCCATGAAACTTCAGAATTGTAATCCCTGAGACTTTAGACCTGTAATACATGAAACTTCATACCTATAATCCTTGAAACTTTGGACCTATAATCCATGAAACTTGAGACCTGTGATCCTTATTCGAACTTGATTTTGTGCTCTTGTAGGGTCGAGGTCACTTGGGTATATATAGTTGTTCCTGAATGTAAATGACCCAATGTAAATAATTTGTGGAAGCTGACTTCTAGGGGATTAATTCGGAGGCCGAATTGCAAAGTGACTTGATGGAGGAGGCTTTGACATGACAAGAATAGATTTTTATCTTTAACGCCATGAACCCAAGAAGGGTTTCTTACATAATTAATTTGACTTTGACTTCAACAGAAATCTTATAGCACTTTGATCTATTGACTATTGACCCAAGCATGAAACCCATGCTTTAATAAGTCAATTTAATAATAATAATTTTTTTTCATAAATATATTACATCATGACTCTATTACAATTATGAAGAACAACACTAGTTACATTCTTTAACATTTCCTCTTAGATAGGGAGGTATTCATAATTACATACATAGAGGTACATGGAATATATCAAAATGATATGAACTACAAAGAGTTCTAGCACACTCAGTGCTATAGACTAGATACGTGACTAAGATATTGTATCCGGGTGGGACTAATGTGGACTCAATCTTTCAGCCACTCTAGGTACCATCAAGCTTACTTGCTAACCATCAACCCAGGTATCTAGGTGCATATAAAAGGTCATAGCTCCATGACCAATTCCACCCTCCCTCTTCGGGATCTAGGGATTAACACATAGGTTGACCATATGTCCTCCCAAGCATCTACCATTAGATGTTTCATCTCTCATAATAAACTAAATCAGATATATCCATTTTTCTAAGCATGCTTCCAAAGTGTTTTTCCTTCTTATGGAGATATTTATCTATAAAAACACAACCCTAATCAATAATATACTTTTAGCTATACATACAAGTAAACAAAAACCTTTAGGGTCCTCATTCGTTCATATGCCAGTTATATTGTCATCAAGTTATCCATATATAATTTTTCAAAAGCTTTCTTCTTCTTCTTTCATTTCTATAGCAGTACCAAATACATACATAGTACTTCTGAAGACTTTTTTCGCAAACATTCATTTGTAGTTCTTTTTCTTACTTCAAAATATTCACTGTCATAATATTCCCTCCCTCTCAACTGGGTAATATATCCTTTCTTCTATCAGGTTCCCTCTCAACTTGGGGAGATCAACAACCTCATAACTTCAAAGACACTTCATTATTTAAAGGCTTCATTTCCTTCTTATGGTATTAATGTCATCTTTACCATCATCATTCATATGAATTCCTTCATCATGATTACCAATATTATAAATTCATCTTCACTTACGAACATTTTCAACATCTTGAAGGTCATGTACATGCAAAACTTTAATAGCAAGTACAACCAAATACAAACATATAGAAGAAATAAGTTACCTATGAAATTATTTTTACTTTATAAATCAAACACCTAAACCTAATTAGGTTTATGAAAAACACAAGTTACATCCTTTTACATATCATACTTCAACTTCTTGATAGGGTTTTGTCATAGACCCCTGACTCCATCTGTAAGGCACAAAGCCTTAAATATCATCAAATCAACAATTTTACTATACATATAAGTTTTCAACGATATTCCTTTTATAATTACATATTAGACTCTACTAAGGTTTGTTGCGAACCCTAGATTTTATCATCAAAGTTAAATAATATCATAAAACAATATCGTTATCCCCTAGAATATCAATTTCTACTAGGGCTTTATTATAAACCATAGAATTCACAAACTAAAAGACGAGTATCAACAATTAAGTTAGTATACTCACATATACATATCTATGATGCATTTTCATTTTACATAAAACATCAATACATCAAAGTTAGATATATAACAATTTCAATCGAGCTAGGGTTTCAATCATACAAACGAGTACACACCTAGGGTTTCAATCCTAGGATCTTACCCTAGATATTTCAGGGGGTTTCAATCCTAGGATCTTACCCTAGTTATCCATATATTATGCATTAATAACAAACCCTAAAGAGATAGGGTCTACATAATACCAAAATCATAAACATCAAAAGAGTAGAAATTGTAGATTTCATCAACAACCCTAAATTGACTAGGTTTCATCGACATACCCTTAAGTTAGGGTTTTACAATGAACCGTAAATGTTAGGATTTCATAAACATAGTAGATAATATGATGAGGGTATATTTAATCAAGATATTAACCACCCTAACAAGAATCCTTATGATTTGAAAACCTAGACATGGGAGAGTTATTAATATAAATAAAATTATAAATGAAGAATGATCATACCTTTTTTATGCAAAACTTTTGTACATACCTAGATTTTCTCTCACAAACCTTACATGGTCATTTATTGAAGCACTCCCTTTAAAACTTCTTATTCAGATACTCCCTCTAAATCTAATCATTACATTTCATAATTTTTCCTTTAAAGGGAAGAACACAAGAACAAGAATAAAAAAGATAATGGAATTAATAATGAATACTTATCTTTTATGAGGATAGATTTCTTTGTTTTATGTGCCTACAATAATTTTCTTGACAAAAAACATCAAAAGTATGCAAGTATAAACTCAAGGCACTACTTATAAACCCAAGACACTATGAAACACGGTTTCTAGGGAGAACATGCAAATACGATTTTCAAATGTACTAGTATTATTCCCAATATATCTAATATTGCAAATTCCAAGATCATACAAACAAATAAAAATTAACCTTTAAACAATTTGAGCCATGATATACATACCTCAAGAGTTACATACTTCTGTCTTCCATTGACTTTATTGTTCTTTTGTAGACATATAGTTATATGTATGAGGCCTAAAGAATAAATGCAACACTTACTTGACCTTCATGGATTCTTCCATAAATTAAGATAGATTCATTATTGTGAACCACTTCGTCCCTTTGAGATAAAGATGTCTGACTTTGCTAGACAAGTTCCTTATAATGATAAATTATGAACTGCTATAGTAGGTAGCTCATGATATAACAAAGATCCCCTTGACGCTTTACTGATAATTATAATTACAATATATATATCTATATATATATATATATATATATATATATATATATATATATATATATATATATATATATGCTTTGTACGATAACACATGTGACTATTTCCAATTCTCTTTCGGAACAGCGGGATCTGAACCCACGACCTCCATCACCCCAAGATGGCGCGCTACCAAGCTGCGTATATATATTATATATTATATATTATATATATTATATATATATATATATATATATATATATATATATAGCTGTGTGTGTGTGTGTGCCCAGGTCCTTATTTCACAGGAGTCTAGGCTTCTTTAGATATTATGTTAACCGTGGCTTAGTAATAGTCCTTCAAAGTGGTACTTGATTTGTTTCCTTGCTCGCTATCTATGGCTTCTATGATTACATGCCTTCAATCAAATCGATCTTGATTCTATTTTATGTATGCACAAATGTTTTTAACTGTAGCTTTAAATTAGTCCTTCTAACTATGTTTACAGTGCATCTAGTCAACTTGGCACTATATCTTTTTCTTGCTAGATATCTAACCATGAAATGTTTTTCTATTTCTTAATGTGATTGTTTACAAGAATGCAGAGTTTTTAAAATAATTTCGATCCACAATATTCATATTTTTAAAAGGATGATTTCGGACCTTAATATCTATACCCAAGGCTTCTCTTCTTCTGCCTAAAGACTTAACCTTGAATAAGACTATAACTATTTGAATTTCCAAATGTGGTATATAGGTCCTTTAGTATTTTGATATTAAAGTCCTGATATTTAGCCCTATTAGTAGAGGTATGTGCCCAAAAACATATCTTTTGTAAATCATTCCTTCTTCTAATCAATTAATCCTTCAAAACTATCTTTTGTATTTTATACGAATGATCTATAGCTGCCTTATTCATTAACCTGACTTTAAAACCATGTTGAGATATCCATCAGGGAAACAACTTAGGATTTTACTTTAGTTGATTTCCCTTGTTATAACATTACCTTGTGATATTTAATTATTAGTTCTTATTCTAATTTATCTTGTTCTTATCATCAAGACTAATTCCAATCAATAAACAAAAGAGGACACAAGATGTAGGCACACAACTAGGGAAAAATCCTTAGGTAGGGGAAAACCCAGTTAATAACTCTTCCTTTAGTAGATTCAAATCACAATGAGACAACCAAGATTCTTGAACTAAACCTCTCTCCATCAATCAAGTCAACCTTTCTCAGAACCAACACACCTACTATTCCATTACTTCATAGTTCATCAACATCCTTACTCATGTAACCTTGGCTTCCTTGTCTTGTAGGAATATGAAACCTTGTTCTTGTAGTCACCTTATCCTTCAATCATGTAGTCACTGAAGTTACAACCTATGATCATATGGAGTTTCGGTCCTACAATCTTGTACTTTTATTTAGTACCTTATACTTCATTCTGTAGTCACCTCCTGAAAGCATACTTCGGTCCTATGGTTACCTTCTAGAACTTTGGATCTATGGTTACCTCCTGGAACTTTGGATCTATGGTTACCCATGAAACGTTAGACTTGTAATCCCTGAAACTTTGGACCTGTGATCCTGATCCAAGAGGATGTCGAGACACTAAGGGGATGGAAAAGGCTTGAAATTCAGAATGGCAGAAAGGAGAATTTGGTGGCATCAGTTGAGAGGGCTTGTCTTCCTGATCGCAGTGGCACGAACGGTTCATCAATCTGAGCTTGTATGAAAAAGATAGAGCTCTTCAAAGTTTGGTATGGCAGAGGAAAAATAGGGCCTACAGTGCGCCCCATGGCATCTCAGTCAGCACGTGGGACCCACATGGCATCTTGACACATGGCATCCCTCCAATGGCCTTCTAAACTTGCACAAGAGAACAAAAATCATTTTTGGTTATTAAATAACTATATAACCAAACCCAAAACAAAACAAAACTATAAATATGCCAAAATCCAACCATACCAAAAAACAATATATATGGTTATATGTTATATGGTTATATATATATACCATATGGTCAAAAATCAAACTATATAACAAAATATTTTTTTGTTATATTATTATAACAAAACCCCATTTATAAACCAACGCACATGGATATATAAAATAAAACCCATATCCAAACCGTTAATTATATGGTTATATATATGTGGTATAACAGCAAAGCCAACGCATATAAGTATGGTGGGCCGGCCCTTGGGGCACGGACCCAACCATACCATACCCCATTTAAATCACAGCATATCCATATCAAACCATACCGCCGCCCATTATGCTTATGTATATATATATATATATATATATATATATATATATATATATATAGATAGTTGGGATTTGGGTTTTGTTATAACCATATGGTAAAATTAGAGGGGGCAGGATTTGACCTCCTGACCTCCCTCAACCAATTCCTAAAGTTTAACACTACTCCAAGCTGTCTCATTGGTAACCCCAGATTTTTATATAAGCCCAGTCATTTACCCAGAGCAGGAGGAGGAGATCAGCAGGCACGTTTTTCAAGGCAAGGAGAGTAGAATTTTTGAAGAGGGTGATTTTGGTCTAGTATCAGAATTGGGCAAGTTTTATATCGATTTTTCACCTCTCAGAGACGAGAATCCAACGGTGGTGTTAGTTCTTGTAGCAGAGCTCTCCAATTTTCGAGTATTTTTAGCATGGAGGTATAATGCTCCATTTTTTGTAACTGATGAATGTAACTTCTTTTGATGTCATTTTTAATGAATGAAGGCCTCCCCATTGATCGAGCAGGGCCCAGAGATGTAGTCCAGGAGGGATGAACTCTGTTATCAAGTTCTTGTATTCTTGTATTTTTATGCTCTTCTTCTTCTTTCTCTCACATGTGCACATTTAAGGTTTCTCTTTGGTTAAGCTAAAAACTGTATATGTAATTCTTTTAATGCATCTATAAACAAAAGATAACCTGGATCAGATCCTTATTCGAAATTGGTTTTGTGCTATTTTAGGGTTGAGGTTACCTGGGTATATATAGTTGATCCTTAGTGAAAATGAGTCGACAAGAATAATTTGTGGATGCTGACTTGTAGAGGATCAATTTGGAGTCAAACTTGTCAAGTGACTTGATGGATGAGGTTTTGACATGATAAAAATGGATTTTTATCTTTGACACCATGAACCCAATAAGGGATTCTTCTTACATAATTAATTTGACATTGAATTCAACAGAAATCTTAGAGCACTCAATGGGTGCTTTGACCGATTGACTATTGACTATGGACCCAAGCATGAAACCCATTCTTTAATAAGTCAATTTGATAATAATAAAAATTTATTTTAATAAATGTATTACCTCGTGACTCAAGTAAAATTATGTAGACCGACACTAGTTACATTCTTCAACAATAGTTTCTTGTAATGGTTTAGTTTGAGAATAAATCCTAGATAATTAAATCTTGTGTCTATTTCTTCAATTTAGAGGGTTAATTAAATCTTGTGTCTATTTCTTCAATTTAGAGGGTTAGGATATTTGTATCTTGTTCTCCCCCCTTTGAAAATCCCCCAAAAAAAATGTCGATGATTTATATCTATTGATTGAAATTCCTATTTCTAAACAAATGGTATCAAGGAGGGCCTCCAGATTCTTGAGATATATTAGGATTATTTACAAAACAATTAATATATTGTCATAAAAATTAGATGTTATAAGAAATAATTTGGTTCTGTAATGATACCTTTTATAAAATTCTTATTACGCGTATCCTTTATGATTATACTAAGGCATTTAAACACTAGAAGGAAAGGATCTAGAGAGGGGGTAGCTCTACCTTAATCTTATTTCAACATGGAAAAATGAAGTGGATATCCCGTTGATGATAATTGTAAATAAGGATGAATTGATATAGTTTAGAATCCATGAAAAGGAAATATTGACAAAAGATGAAACATATATGAAGTAAATCAAAAGTAGAGTTAGGTGACTCTATAAAAAGCTTTTGTTAAATAATATTCATAGACCACTCATTTATAATCACTTGGGTGAATGGAATGCAACCCTTCCTGAGCAAGATCAATTGCTTCAAGGATTTGTCTTCCCTTTAAGAAACAAATTTCTTTGGGAAAATATGGCTAGAGAGGACGTACTTGAGACATAGGGAAATAGCCTTATAGATTATTTTGTAAATGGAGTTACAAAGGGAAATAGGTTCGAATTGCTCAAAGTTGAAGGATTGTTATATTTTGGGATAAAGGAAAGGACATTAGAATTGAAAGAGGCTAATATCTGGTTATAATTTCTGGAGTACCCCACAACTTTGATTAAGTCTCCTCTAATGAATTCAAAGCATCCAATAAAAAATTGAACTTTGAGCACATCTAGTCTTGTTTTTTTGTGTTAATGAAAGCTATAAAGAACAATTTCAAGCTCCCCCTTGGATAGCTTAGCCATTAATTAGGAATTTTTTTCTTGATCTATAAAACTAGGGATGTTGGATACCACCTAGAGGATGGAATTGATAGTAACCCTTGATTATTCTTTTTATAGGTTTTAGAAGAACTAAATACCTTCTTCAAAAAATTTAGGAAATAAGGTATCTTGATATCCATCAAGTTTAGAGATGGGCCAAATTGAGTTTATGGATTTTTTATAGTAGGAAAATTGATGAATGAACTTAGTGTTTTTATCTCTTGCTTTAAGCCATAAATCTCCACCTTTCATTCCCCACTCCCTCACTCTATTTAGTAAGATTTTTCTTTGAATAATGAGAAACATTTTGGTGATAATAACATCATAAGAGCTATGTCGACATGTTTCAAACCATCCAGTGTGGTTCATCGTCAAGCTTTTTCTTTTTTGCTCCTCTAGAGATTTCAATAGGTATCTATTCTACTTTTATGAAAAACCCTCTCCTATCCTTCCAAAAATTCACATACTCATTTTTATAATTCTTCAAGGTTCTTGTTGTCTACTTCCTTTTTTATTGCATCCAAAATATAATAGTTGATTTGATCATTTAATTTTTACTTCAAGTTGGGGAGGTGTATAAGCATGATTGGATGGATTGTGTGGTCTTTGGACATCCTTTAGTGCTTGAAAGAACAAGGAGTATTCAAACCAATGGAGATTGAATTTCAAAAGGGATAACAGAGTTGGGCATGGAAGAGTCAATTTTCAAAATAATAAAAAAATGGTTTGAATCTCCCTTAGTTGAGACCCCATTGGTGAATTTTGAGATTATCCTCTAGAAAATAATCTTGAAGAAATATGGCAAATACAAAAAATAATAATATCAAACAATGACACTTGAAATTGACCAAAGAGGAAATATGATTGTATTCATTATCTCAATGTTTAATGATACCAATTTTTATAATAAAATGAACGAACCAGCTGATATGTTCTCACCTTGACACCTCATAGAAGAGATAAACAAGGAAGAGATAAAATAGGGTATAAGCTCTAGAATATAGAATCTAGAAACTCTAGAAGCATACCTAGGATAAAAACTACATCCTAAGCTGTAAAATAAATGAAGTTGGTACATTAGGACTTAATGATTGTTTATGTGAGTAAGAGGCTAACATAGTCCCCCACAATCATACGTCTTAGAAATAATACCATAAATGCAACATGTACTGCTACCATCTCCAGGTCTTGATGCTGAAACTTCTGTGTTGAGCCTCAATGAAGAATTGTGTGAAGAATCACCAAAACGGGATGTTGAAAACTCCAATATGAAGAGAACACACTAAGAGAAGTGAATCGACTACAATTTTGATACATCCCTGAAAATGATTAACTCAATATAATGCCAAGATACAATCCAAAATGATCCATCTTTTCTTTGCTAGGTCAAATGACCATACAAATGAACAAAAATCTTGACTAATTTACTCCCAATCAACATCCCAATTACTTGCCCACTGGAAAATTGTGCTATTGTCAAAAATTTTAGTATGAAAACCATCATCATCAATTCCCCTTTTTTCATCTGAAAGGAGAGACTGATTCACTTGATTTTTGAACTCCCCCCCTTAAGATGTAGGAGAGTTTCACCATTGTAGTCCCCCTTTCAAGCACATGAGAGTACCATCTTCATTTGAGTGTTAGCTACACCATGTAATTACTAAAGATTGAATTCTTTGGTTGTATATATATATATATATATAAAATCATTTGACTGTTGATAACAACTCCCAATGTTCAATCCATGCATATTCAATCTTCAATCTTGATACTATGTTTCATTTGTAACATCTCTCTGACGAGTGAAACTTCTTTCCACAATGGTAACAAGGATGGAGATCCAAAAATTTATCTTCCATATGACCAGTTCTTTGACAATGTTGACATTATGGCTTTTCTTCAACTTTCTCATTCATTTTTGATGTTGCTTGATCAGGAAATCCTCCACCGATGAGCTTTATTGGGTTTTAATAATTAGGAATATGCAAATTGTTGTCATATTTTCCATATCCTTAACCATATCAATTTTTTATATACTAAATTTCTTCCCATGGTTTGATGATTGGCTTGGAAAGAGAATGCTGAAATTTATCATGTACATCTTCCACACTTGTAGTTGTATTGTTGAGCGGCTTGAAATTATCTTCATCATTAAACACAAAAATCAATTTTTTATGAACTAGAAATTATTCAGAAACATAACTCTTCTACTGCAACTCATCTTGTTGTAGCCGTGACTCAAGTTGGAGAAACTCATTCATCTCATGTGCATGATATAGATGCATTTTAATATCAGCAAGTGTTGGGTCCCTATAATACTAGTGATTACCCCATTACTATTGTAGTTATACCCCTTATTAATATTGTTGTGCCCCTATTGCCTCCATATTGTTATTACTGTGCCCCATAGAATCCCTCTATTGTTATTTTTGTGGCTTTATATTATTATTGTTAGGTCGGCTGGATTATATTGTGACTCCTTAGACTCCTATATATAGAAAGGAGGTTTTGTCATTTGAATCATCCAAGAATTTTTCATTTATGTAATGTAAAGGAGGTTTCCTCCTCGAAGAGGCTGAATTCTAAGGCGTTGATCTATCTTTTCTATCTTTTCTTGAGCTGGTTTCATACCATTTGGTATCAGAGCTTTGGATTCTAGGGTTTCGCTGCTCCAAATAGGTCATCGTGGAATTTTCTCTATAGCTTTTTGTCTGCAACGTTTCAGAAGTTGCAAAAGAAACCCATTTGAGAAGAAAGCGCGCTGAACCTTGGGTCCAAATTTCAGAGCTTTTCGCGCTATATTTGCGGAGATATGATCTGAGGAAGTTGGTCTTTTTGCAGACTCCTGAATTACATTCCAAACAGGTGACCTGGGGAAAATCGTCATAACTTTCTTTCTGAGCATCGGAATGAAATTTCGTAAGAAGGTACAGAAAGAAGATGGACTGTAGTTTTCTTGTATATGTTTTTTAGAGTCAAAGGTAGAAACAATGACACGTGGCACTTCATACAAGTTCGCTCTACTGAACTAGTCTATAATCAGGTCACTGCGGGAGATTGTGCATAACTCTTTCTTGGAGAATCCAATTTGGATCAGACTAGTGGCATTGGAAAGAGGACATAGAAGGCTACTACAGGTCACGATTTCAGAACTAGATAATTCGAAATTACAGAGATACATCAGATTCAATATCAGGCTTCTACAAAGTGAAAAAAGGTGTGTAGTTTTTTTTTTAAATTTTTGCGTAAGATTGGTTTGAAGGAATTCAAAGGGCATAGTAAAGCATTATTATCGGTAATTGATGCCCCGAGGAAAGAAAATATTAAAACCTAGTAAGCAACCTGAAAGCTCTAGCATGACTTATGAAGAAGAGGAAGAAATGCAACATGATATAGCAAAATTACGAGACCAAGTGCAACAAGTGTCACTTGCACAAAAAGGAACAGAATCTAAGATGGATGGTTTAAATAAAGATGTAGAAGCTAAGATCGATGGTTTAAAGATAGGCGTAGAAGCTAATATGGATGATTTGAAGATAGATTTGAAGACAGACATGGAGGAATTGAAGAAGTTGCTACAAGAAAGGGTCACTAATGGTGAAAGGGTAGTAAAGGAAACTCATGATGAGAACAAAAGAAATGTTAATCATGATTCCATAGACTCTAATGTTGGATCGAAGACCCACCATATTCCAAAAATCGATATGAGGAAGTTTGATGGCAAGGATCCCGCAACATGGATATTACAGATGGAGCAATTCTTCGATCTCAATAATGTGCAAAACACACAAAAGGTACGTATGGCAACTTTATATTTGGAACCAAATCAGTTTGTATGGTATCAATGGCTTCGCTCTCGTAAACAATTTATCACTTGGGCAATTTTTACAGAAGAATTGATAGCACATTATGAGGATACAAAAAGCAACACTTTTTTTAGCCAATTGATAAGTCTCAAACAAAAGGGTTCAATAATGGAGCACATTGAGGAGTTCCAAAAATTGAACATAATGGTAAAAGATATTCTAGAGGAGCATAGGATTGATGTGTTCATAGGTGATCCAGGTGGATATTGGTGGCCACCTGCCAAGTCCACCTGGACCCCCACCATTGTCTTTCTCAGCATTTTCAGTTTCCTTAATTGTAGCACAACTTACTATTTTTAGCAGTTTTTCGGGTCTTGAACTTCCGGAGCCGTTTTGAGGCCCTAAACGACGTTTTTTGGGGAATCCAGGGGCAACATGGGTCCATGGAATTGACCGATGTTTCCCGTTCCAACAATGATAGTGCTTGGATAGATCTTTCTAATGAGCTATTGTACGCGTCAAACGGAGATCATATGCCAAAGTTACGACCCCGGGAAGTTGATGTACCAATCTACCCCCAAACGGGGCCCACAGTTTGGCGTTTCATCTCCTAGGGTTAGGTTTTGGAATGTTAAGGGTTTTCCATTGTTTCTCAACAATAAATAGGCCTTCGAGCCTCATTGTAACACAGTTCAGAGGCATGTAGCCACCACATCTCTTCTCAGAGATAAGCTACCATCGCCCTAGCTGGTTTATTTCCATTTCTGGTTGTAAGCATATTTCAGTATTTTCCATCAATGAAATGAAGTATTATTTCCGCTGCATCTTTGTGTATATGGTTAATTTGTTGCGTTCCTGTTTAAATCCGGATCAGTGGTATCAGAGCGGTCTGCTTGTTCTCTGTTTTTCTTTGCATGTCCCCAACAAGGTCGGGATATAAGGAGTTAGGGCTTGAACTGGTTGAACCTTTGCAAGACCAGCCTCGCAAATCCTGACGGCCTCCCATGGCGGACGAGAAGAAAGACGAGGGGGCAGGAGATCCCATCAAAATCTTGCTTGAAGAAGCCCTCGAGCGACAACGGAACGCGATGATGGACAGCTTTGCCCAGATCCTTCAGCGGCTACCCAGAAGCAATGCATCGGCTTCCAGCAGCTACTCTGGAAACGCCACACCCTTTAAGGTACAAGTTAATTTTGAAATCCCCATATTCGAGGGTCAGATAGACGCAGATGCCGTAGATAAATGGTTAAATCTACTAGAGGGTTATTTTTCTGTTCATGAATTTTCGAGTCGGGAAAAGATTGTTTTTGCTCTTCTCAAAGCAGCCCCCCACGTCAAGGACTGGTGGGAAACCTACTGCGAGCAGAAGGATGAAAGTACTGGCTCACTATGTTCAGCCGCACCCACCTGGGATTCGTTCCGGGATGCCATCAAGGAGCAGTACTACCCTGTCGGAAGCTATGAGGATGAATACATAAAGTGGACCACGCTGCGGCAGGGAAGGGACCAAGACGTGCCGGAGTTCACCAATCTTTTCCATACCCTTCGCACAAAGTTGGGTATCAAGGATTCAGAGCAACATTTGATACTCAAATAACGCGGCTGCCTGCATAAGTACATCCAGGAAGAAATACAATTCCTAAACATCCCCTCGCTCGGCGCAGCATACCGATATGCCGTCAAGGTCGAGCAGAAGTTGAAACAAAAGAAGCGAGACTTTGGATCTGCGAATCCAAAGCAGGGGAAAGGTGCCCCTAAACCACAGAACAAAGGACAAAGCCAAGGCGGGACAGCCCAAGACAACCAGCCGAAGCCGCAAGCAAAGAACAGTGCCGCGAAGCCGAGAAAGGACACTGGAAAATGGTGCGAGTTCCATAAGAGCTCCACTCACAACACAAGTGAGTGTCGGGCCAAGCAGTCACTGGTGGCTGAGCTAAAGGTTTCAGAATCAGATGCATGTTCCGACTCTGAGTCAGAACCCGATAAGGGGTATGAAAAAGGGAAGCAGATCATTGATGCGGATCCTAGCGCCACTGTTGCTACCGCAAAGATCCAGAAAAATGAACCCGAAGATCCAGAGGAGGAGGAGCGTCTCTTCCACTCCCAGATGTGGGTAAAGGGCTCCCCGATACAGTTCATTGTTGATAGCGGGAGTCAAAAGAACCTCATTTCGGCAGAGGTCGTGAAGCGGTTGGGCTTACCGACCACAGCACATCCACAACCATACACCATTGGGTGGCTTCACCAAGGACGAGATCTTCGCGTGAGCCAGCAGTGTCGCCTTCCATACAACATCAAGCCCTTCACGGATGAGGTATTGTGTGACATTGCTCCCCTTGAAGTTTGTGATGTATTACTAGGACAACCATACTTGTGGAAGCGACATGCTGTGTATGAATCAAGGCCCCGTCCTGTTATTATTACATTGGGAAATAAGTTGTTCAGGATACCAGAGGTAGCACCACCTGCTGCCATCTCTTTGATTACTGCAAAACAATGCAGTAAGATCATTTCCAAAACTAGGAAATTTGTTTTCCTGATGATACGCCCTCAAGGAAAGAAGAAGACAGTGGCCGCGGCCTCCAAACGGGGTCCCTCTGCACGACAACTACAGATGGACAAGGTTGTGGAGGAGTACGAGGACATCTTCACCTCCCCGGCAGGGGTTCCTCTGCACTGTCAAGTCAAGCACTCCATCGATCTGACCCCAGGTGCGCCGCTACCCAATGGACCAATTTATCGGCGCTCCATTCTGGAGAACGATGAAATCAAGAGGCAGATTCAGGAGCTCCTGCAGAAAGGTCACATCCGTCCGAGTTCATCGCCCTGTGGGAGCCCGATCGTGTTGGTACAAAAGAAGGATGGGGCGTGGAGACTCTGTATTGACTATCGGGCGCTGAACAAGATCACTGTCCGTAATAGGTACCCGATCCCGCGGATTGATGACCTCCTAGACCAACTAAAGGGGGTGAAATATTTCAGCAAGATCGATATGAAGTCAGGATATCACCAGGTACCAATCGAACCCTCCGATGTGTGGAAGACTGCCTTCAAATCCAAGGAGGGCCTCTTCGAATGGTTGGTCATGCCTTTCGGGTTGACGAATGCTCCTGCAACCTTTATGAGGCTAATGGATGACATCTTGCGGCCATTCACCAACTCCTTTGTAGTAGTATACTTGGATGACATTCTGATCTTCAGCCAGAGTTGGGAAGAGCACCTCCACCACATCCGACAGGTTCTCCAAACACTGCGGCAACACAAGCTATGTGCCAATTTGGAGAAATGCACTTTTGGCATGACCCAGGTTCAGTATCAGGGATACATCATTGATGAACAGGGGGTGCATGTCGATCCGGCCAAGATCCAAGTCATTCGGGATTGGCCCTCTCCAACCACTCTAACAGAGCTCCGCAGCTTTCTAGGTCTTGCCAACTTCTACCGCAGGTTTGTGTTGGGGTTTTCTCATATTTCTTGGCCCTTGAGTCAAGTCACCAAGGGCGGGGTGAAAGCAATTTTTTTTTGGTTTGAATCTCAACAGAAGGCATTCAGGGAATTGAAGGATCGCCTCTGCACAGCACCAGTGCTCGCGTTACCAGATTTACAACAACCATTTGAGGTCGAGACAGATGCCTCTGACTATGCTATTGGGGCAGTCCTTACTCAACATGGACATCCAGTGGCATATCACAGTGAAACACTTTCAGACACAGTCCGGAAGTACCCCACTTATGATAAAGAGATGTATTCCATTGTACAGGCCTGCCGACAATGGAAGCATTACATTTTGGGGAAGGAAACGGTCATCCACACAGACTACCGACCTCTGCAGTTCATACAGACCCAAGGGAAATTGCAGAATGATCGCCATCAGAAGTGGTCTACATACCTGCAACAGTTTCACTTGAATATCAAGTATAAAAAGAGCAGCACCAATAATGTTGCAGATTGCCTCAGTCGGCCACCGATCATGGCGCTAACCACGGTGCTCAACTCTTGTGGGCACGAGACTGTTGGTTGGCCACTTCTCTACAAAAGCGACCCAGACTTCGGCCACACATACCAGACACTCTTGGAGGGTCGGCATGTTGCAGATTTTCACCTCCAGGACGCCCTATTATGCCACCTCGGTCACCTTTGTGTTCCTTCAAGCGAGCGTGCCAAGATGATTTGGGAAGCACACTACAGTCGGGCTGCGGGGCATTTCGGGGTCGAGAAAACACTGGCAGTACCGCAAAATTATTTCTATTGGCCGAATCTTCGACAGGATGTTGGGAAGTACATCCGATCATGTACTGCCTGTGCCATTGCCAAACCGACCATTAAGAAGCACGTCCTCTATACCCCGTTGCCTACCCCTAGTCGACCTTGGGAATCCATCTCCATGGATTACATGTCAGGCCTTCCTTCCACTAAGCATGGAAATGACTGTGTTTTTGTGGTCGTCGACAGGTTCTCGAAGATGGCCATTATGATGGCCTGCAAGAAGAATATCACAGCAGAAGCCACTGCTAAACTCTTCTTTGAACGAGTGTGGGTGCACTTTGGGATCCCACAGTCTATCATCTCAGATCGGGACAGTCGGTTTCTCAGCACATTTTGGTCCAGTCTCTGGTCAATGTTGGACACCAAACTCACGAAGTCCACAGCCTTCCATCCTCAAACTGATGGCCAGACAGAGGTGGTCAACAGGATGATTGTGCACATTCTGCGCATGTATAACTCAAAGCATCCACGCACATGGGACGAGAGCCTCCCCTATGTTCAGCACAGCTACAACCGATCTATTCACAGCTCCACTGGCCATAGCCCTTTTCAGGTGGGTTTGGGATTCCAGCCACTATGCCCCATTGATGTGGCCATGCCCCTTGCAGCTACTCACATGAATTCAGCTCATGTCTAGTCCGAAACAGATAAGGCCACCAGCTTCATTGAGCGCATCCAACATATTCGCCAGCAGGTCCATGAAATTCTTGAGAAATCAAATGCCAAGTACAAGCAGCGACATGATCAACACCGGGTGCCACACAAGTTTCAGGTGGGCGACAAAGTCTGGTTGCATTTGCAAAAGGAACGCCTTACTGGAGCCTATCGGAAATTGAGACCACTCCGATATGGTCCTCACACCATTACTAAGGCTATGGGAGACAATGCATTTGAGCTCAGCATTCCCCCATTCCTTGGCCTGCACCCAGTGTTCAATGTGGACCGCCTTCGGCCATACTTTCCACCATTGCTAGACACATCCGACATTGCAGAACAACTCAAACCCACAGAATTAAATCCAGATTGCATGGAACAAGCTGCAACTGATCGGATCATGGACACACAGAGCAAGAACACTCGCCAACAGAATATCCAACTGTATCGAGTTGTCAAAGCAGGCCAACTCCTTCAGCAGGGCAAGTGGCTCACCAGGGAACAAGTTCAGCAGAAGTTTCCTCATCTCATGGAGGAGCTCAACGCAATGGGGACCATTGCTTCCTAAGGGGGGAGGAATGATCCAGGTGGATATTGGTGGCCACCTGCCAAGTCCACCTGGACCCCCACCATTGTCTTTCTCAGCATTTTCAGTTTCCTTAATTGTAGCACAACTTACTATTTTTAGCAGTTTTTCGGGTCCTGAACTTCCGGAGCCGTTTTGAGGCCCTAAACGACGTTTTTTGGGGAATCCAGGGGCAACATGGGTCCATGTAATGGACCGATGTTGCCCGTTCCAACAATTATAGTGCTCGGATAGATCTTTCTAATGAGCTATTGTACGCGTCAAACGAAGATCATATGCCAAAGTTACGACCCCGGGAAGTTGATGTACCAATCTACCCCCAAACGGGGCCCACAGTTTGGCGTTTCATCTCCTAGGGTTAGGTTTTGGAATGTTAAGGGTTTTCCATTGTTTCTCAACAATAAATAGGCCTTCGAGCCTCATTGTAACACAGTTCAGAGGCATGTAGCCACCACATCTCTTCACAGAGATAAGCTACCATCGCCCTAGCTGGTTTATTTCCATTTCTGGTTGTAAGCATATTTCAGTATTTTCCATCAATGAAATGAAGTATTATTTCCGCTGCATCTTTGTGTATATGGTTAATTTGTTGCGTTCATGTTTAAATCCGGATCAATAGGGTCTTTAAAGGATAATATCCAACATGATGTTTGCCTTCGGGAACCTGATTCATAGAGAAGGAATTCAGGTTAGCAAGAAAAATAGAAAGCAAAATTATGGCAACCAGGAAGCGTATCACTCACAACTATAAAGATGGAAGTGTTGTTACCCCTAGTCTTCCACAACCTATAAGGTTGACACCACAACAATTGGAAGAAAAAAGAGCAAAAGGGCTTTGTTACAGTTGTGATAGCAAATACACTAAAGGTCATAAGTGTGTTGAGAATAAATTATTCTACATAGATTGTGAAGAGGAAGAAGAAAAGGAGCAAGAAAGGTCAAAAGAAGAGGATATACTCCAGGAACAAAGCCTAGATGAAGAAAAAATAAATCCGACCATATCTTGTAATGCATTGGTGGGAATTACCACTCCTCAAACCATCAATATAGAAGGACAAATCAAGAAGAAAAAGGTAATAGTGTTGATTGATTCAGGAAGCACCCACAATTTTATTCATTGTAAGGTAGCAAAAGAATTGAATTGCTTCCTATATCCAGCACCAAAGTGTCAAGTGATGATTGCAAATGGAGGAACAATAAATTGCTCTGGAAAGTGCCATAATATCAAGCTATCCATGGGAGAATATGTATTGACTAGCCCAATGCTTTCCATTCCAATGGGAGGTGCTGATGTTGTACTAGGAGTCCAATGGCTACAATCCTTGGGCACAATAGCTTTTAATTTTCAAGAACTTTTCATCAAATTTTCTACGGAAGGAAAGGAAGTTGAATTAAGGGGTATTGCAGGGAAACCATGAAAGATAATCAGCTCTAATGGTATGACAAAGCTTCTAAAAAAGGAGCAAAGAGGTGTAATTGCACAATTATGTTCGCTAGATGTTTCCACATCAGAATCATCTATTTCTCCAGATCTCCAAAAAGTCCTGGACAGTCATTCCAAGGTATTTGAGATTCCCAAAGGTCTCCCACCTATGCATGATCATGATCATGCTATTCATCTAATTCCAGGAAGTGTTCCTCCAAACATCAGGCCGTACAGATATCCCTATGTCCAAAAGAGTGAAATTGAACGTATGGTTGCAGAAATGCTAGAGCCTGGTATAATTAAACCAAGTCAAAGTTCTTTCTCTGCTCCAGTAGTATTGGTGCACAAGAAGGATGTATCATGGCGCATGTGTCTGAATTATAGGGAACTCAACAAGCTCACTATTAAAGATAAGTTCCCCATTCCTATCATTGATGAATTACTGGATGAATTGCATGGATCAATTTACTTCACCAAGTTGGATCTTCGTTCAGGATATCAACAAATCAGAATGAAGACTGAAGACATTCTGAAAACAACATTTAGAACTCATGAGGGTCATTATGAATTTTTGGTCATGCCTTTTGGCCTTACCAATGCACCTTCAACATTTCAAGGTTTGATGAATTCAATTTTCAAACCATTCCTTAGAAAATTTGTGTTAGTATTTTTTGATGATATACTAATCTACAACAAGTCTTGGAAGGATCATGTTGAACATGTTGACAGGGTGCTACAACTATTGGAGGAGAAACAATTATATGCAAAAAGATCCAAATGTTTCTTTGGAGTCCAGGAGGTGGAATATCTGGGTCATATTGTATCTCATGATGGAGTTAAGGTAGACCCTAGCAAAATTAAAGCCATTAAGGAATGGAAAATCCCCACATCCATAAAGCATCTGCGAGGATTTCTCGGGTTGACAGGGTATTATCGCAAGTTTGTTAAGAATTATGGGAGAATAGCAGCACCTCTAACAACATTATTGAAGAAAGATGCATTTTCATGGACTCCGGAAGCAACAAAGGCCTTTGAACATCTTAAAGAGGCAATGTGCCAAGCACCGGTCTTAGCTACACCGGACTTCACAAAAACCTTTATTGTGGAATGTGATGCTTCAGGAAATGGAATTGGTGCTGTTCTAATGCAAGATGAAAGACCCATTGCTTTTGAAATTCGTCCAATCAAGGGAAAGTTTTTAAGCAAAGCTATTTATGAGAAGGAAATGTTGGCAATAATCCATGAATTTAAGAAATGGCAACCCTACCTAATGGGAAGACACTTCAAGGTAAAAACGGATCATGATAGCCTTAAATACTTTTTAGAACAAAGATTATCCTCTAAAGAGCAACAAAAGTGGGTCACAAAGATGTTGGGTTATGACTTTGAAATCATCTACAAAAAAGGGAAGCAAAATGTGGTGGCAGATGCACTCTCAAGAAAGGATGAGGATGTGGAAGCATTGTTGTGCTCCATTTCTATTATCCAACCAGATTGGATAAATGAAGCAAGGGAGGAATGGAAGAATGACGAAGAAGTGTGGGCACTTATTCGAAAGTTACAACAAGATTACAGTACGTCTGATACATTTAGCTGGCAAAATGATTCGTTATGGTACAAGGATCACTTATACCTCTGTAAGAATTCCCAGCTAAAACAAAAGATTCTTATGGAATTGCACACTTCTCCCTTAGGAGGGCACTCAGGATTTCTAAAAACTTACCACAGGGTTAAGAAGGAATTTTTCTGGGATGGCCTTAAATCAGATATTCAAAAGTTTGTGGCGGAATGTTTGGTTTGCCAACAAAATAAAGTTGAAACAACTAAGACACCGGGTCTATTACAACCTTTATCCATTCCAAGCCAACGTTGGGAGGAGGTTTGAATGGATTTTATCACAGGTTTACCCAAGTCTGACGGAAAGAGTTTCATCATGGTGGTAGTTGACAGACTTACCAAGTATGCACACTTTTGTGCATTATCACATCCATTTAAAGCCAGTACAGTTTCTACTGCATTTATGGAAACAATTCAAAAGCTACATGGAAACGCAAAGATTATTGTAAGTGACAGAGATCCCATTTTCACTGGAAATTTTTGGACACAATTATTTTCTTGTCTTGGTACTCAGTTAGCTCATAGCCCATCTTATCATCCTCAATCTGATGGGCAAACTGAGATAGTAAACAAATGTTTGGAAGGATATCTTTGTTTCTTTGTATCTGATAAACAGACACAATGGGTCAAATGGTTGCCTCTGGCTGAATGGTGGTATAACACTTCCTTCCATACTGCAAAAAAAATGACCCCATTTATGGCACTTTATGGGTATCAACCACCATCCATCACATCATATTTAAGAGAAAATTCTAAGGTTCAGGCAGTGGAACATCACATTAAACATCAACAACAAGTCCTTCAACTCTTAAAGGATAACCTCGTGTTGGCACAGAATAGAATGAAACAACAGGCAGATCAACATCGCAGTGAAAGAAGTTTTGATGTAGGTGATTGGGTATTCCTACGGCTACAACCATATAAGCAAATGTTCCTCAAGCAAGCTAAGAAGGATAATAAATTATCACCAAAGTATTATGGTCCGTACAAGGTGTTGCAAAAGATTAGTACTATGGCATACAAATTGGAGCTTCCTGCAGCTTCTCGATTGCACCCAGTTTTCCATGTTTCATGTTTAAAGAAGGTTATAGGGGACAAGCTCCCAGTTCAAACAATATTGCCAGAACTTGACGAGGTCGGAAAAATTATATTGGAACCGGAAGCAGTGACAGAAACAAGAACTCGACAACTACGAAATCGATCAATTTCAGAGTATCTTATCAAGTGGAAGAACTTATCCGCTGAAGATTCCACATGGGAGGATGAAAATTTTATGCAGAAGTATCCAGAACTACTCAAGCGTTGAGGACAACACTTTTTTGAAGGAGAGGGGCATGTTGGGTCCCTATAATACTAGTGATTACCCCATTACTATTGTAGTTATACCCCTTATTAATATTGTTGTGCCTCTATTGCCCCCATATTGTTATTACTGTGCCCCATAGAATCCCTCTATTGTTATTTCTGTGGCTTTATATTATTATTGTTAGGTCGGCTGGATTATACTGTGACTCCTTAGACTCCTATATATAGAAAGGAGGTTTTGTCATTTGAATCATCCAAGAATTGTTCATTTATGTAATGTAAAGGAGGTTGCCCCCTCGAAGAGGTTGAATTCTAAGGCGTTGATCTATCTTTTCTATCTTTTCTTGAGCTGGTTTCATAACAGCAAGAGTGGCTTTTCTGATTTTCACTATGTCCTCAACAGTAAATAATATCAGAGTATTTAGAAACTATAATAATTGAATACTTTAATATTGCTTCATTTGAACTCACTCGTTTAAACTCTTGAATTTCACACTCGCTTGATTTTAACACTTGATTGATTTTCAAGCTCACTTGATCTTGGATTTAAACTTTGCTTCTTTCAATTTCACGCTTGCTTGAAATGTTTAGGGTGTCAACTACCACTGAAAATGCACCCAAGTTAATGATTTTACAATGCAATGAGTGGATGACAAGTTCAAATGACAAGTTCAATGAGTGAAAGAACTCTACCCTATCATTTCTGACTTAATGACCCAATAGGGGCTAGGGTGTTGGGTTCAACTGGGAATGCACCTGATAAAAAAAATCCTCAAATATGGCAAAAGCAAAAAAGTACTCAAATTGCCCCCATATTGTACTCAAAGGCAAAAAAGTACTCAAAGGCAAAAAAGTACTCAAATGAAAAAAGATAAAAAAAAATAATATAAAAATATCAATTAAATGAGTTGAGTTTCATACTTGTTAATTATAAAAAATAAATGCTAAATTTGTAACAAAGCTGTCTCACAATAAATTTTGGTAAAAGCAATAGTGAACCTATTTAATGGGTTTAGAAAATATAAATAATGTTATAAAAAGTAAATACTAAATTTGCAAATAAGTCAACTCATAGTTAATCACTCACAAAATATAAATTACTTTATGTAAAGTTAAATGAAATGCTAAAACTCTTTAAAAATATATATAAAAATAGAAGTAGAATTTCTAAACAAATAATTTTATATATTAAATTTTGAATAATATAAAACACGTTATTATAATCATAATTAAAAATTTTATTATAAAAAATATAAAATATATTTTAAAAATTTTCAAAAAATAATTTTAACATTTTGTTATATGTTATTTTCAAATTTCTATCAAAAAAAATTGATTTGATAAACTTGAAAGGGTAGTTTCTTGGGTCGCGGTTTTATATATACGAAAATATGAACATTTTTACTAGTATTTTAATAATAATTAAAAAATATGCTTACTTTTTATTTTTAAGTTTGTTTAGCAATCTTTAGAATGTTTACAACACATCTCTTAAAGAAATTGGAATTAAAAAACATAAATCAATAGAGAAATGGGGGGTCGCGGTTTTGTCACTACTTAAAAATTTATGTAAAATATTAATGCTATCTTTTAAAGAAAATGAATAAATTAGATAAAAATTATATATTAAATTTTAGAAAAAATATGACATGAAGTTGAATTTAAATTGACATGTTTTGTCTTCTTTTGCTACCACCTAATTTTTGATGATTTTGTAAATTTAAGAGTAAACATTCCAACTCCATTTATTTTTATAAAACTTCTTTGCCACAAAAAGGGAAAAAGTGATACACATTAACATGCTTTTACCACTTACAAGTCACAATGCAAGACAATTTTTTTTATTTTACACTTACAAAAAATAAACTAATGAAATTGATTTTGAAGTTGAATTTATGAATGTTGATGCAGCTTTGTAGAGTTGTCTTGAAATGCTAATGTAGATTGCTCGAATTGTTCTTTTCAACTTCTTAATTTTGGGTGCTTGATCACATGTGCATTTATGATTGCATAATATTATTTGTGTGCCTTGATTTTACTTAGTTCCCTTGTCATCCATATATGTTGTGGTGCATGGTAAATTGGATTTATGTCAAAACTAGAAAAAAAATAGAATGCAAGAATTACACACCATCACACACAAAATGTCGTTGACCCCCTTATTAAAATTTTGGTCCAAGTCAAAGACAAGAGGCACCACCAAAGATAATTTTTTAATTAAATATGTGCTAAATCTATTTGAATTCTATTGCATTTTGAGTCAAGTTCCTCTTTGCCAAGCGGAAAATAATTCCAAGATAAAATAAAAGTGACATAAAATGTTGTAAATACAACTCCGTGAATATAGAACTAACATATTTGATGATTAAGGAGATCGAAAATTCCCAATTATAAGGGTCGAAGAAAATCCATTGAGTTCAAGCTCACATCTAGGGTTAAATATCTCCCAAGAATGAAATAGAAAACCTATCGATGCTCTTCAATAAATCTTGATCTAGTGTTGCTGAAGATGAGTGAAGTTTAGCTTGAGAATCGTATGAACTTGCATTAAATTTTGGATCAAAATGGTTGAGCGAACTACTTCTTTCATGCAACTGTTGATCTCATTTTTCCAGCTATATGTGAGACACATGAGCGTGTTGTCATCTTACATGAGGTTTTTTTTTGTTGATTTGCAGTGAGGATGAAGCAATAAATTTTTTTGAATATATAGTAGCAACTTTAAACAAGGCATGTGTATACTATGTTCTCCATAAAATTAATATTTGGCAGAAAAAAATAATCTCACCTCTTCTTCATTAAAAAATGTCACACCCCAACAATGTAACCCTCCATTTTACCCTCTATTTTACAATCTAAAGACCTTCATGCACACATTTCGTAGTTCCTATAATTGTATTCATGAGAATATGGGTATATATTTGCTTATCTTTAAAAAAGGTTGATAGCTTAATTTTAATGGTTAAAATTCTTACATTTGATGTATTATTAAGGACTTTTATCTTTCATGAGTCATTAACCCATATGAAGTGCAGATGGTACTTGACAAGAAGTAACCTTACACATTTTTGGATTCCTGCACCAGTATGGGGATTCCTGCACTTAGGTTAAGAGCGAAGACTGGTAGGTAAAAAGTCGAGTTGGCAAGTCAACTAAGCTGTAAGAGTTTTTCTAGGTTCATGATTGAAGATAAAGCACGATATCTTTCCCTAGTATTCAAGAAAGAACACATAGAGTATAACAACTTCTTATAAAAGAGACCAGTATGATATGGAGAAGATCTCAGTGATTAGCGGACAATTCACCTTAAAAGTATTGTTAGCAATATGTTGTAACTAGTGTTCATCTTGCTTTGTATAGAATGGCTCAGTCATAGCTATGGTTTTTGATGTAAAATGTCTATAAATTAGGAGCCAGGACAGAAATTAGGTTAGTGATGCTATGAGATGATGTAATTCTAGTTTGAACTCTATATTGGTCATATCATGTTGGAGTTGGACTAATGAGCTAAATATATATTAAGGACTCAGATTTTTATAATACAATGTTTCGATGCCAGGTTCTCTTTCTATTGGTGCTATATCCCGTTAACAATTTTCATTGCTCTGTAGTTTAACTTCTCTTTAATGATGGTACGAGCTAGTTGGTGTGGGACCAAACTATCCATATCGTTATCCCTCTATTAGTTAGCATTGTGTGGCTTGTTTATCTTGAAATATACTATCGCGATGTGTATGCTTATCAATTAGGTATTGTACCCTTGTATAGCTTGCACAATATTATGTTATTTGAGGACTCTATTTCTTTTGAAGATACAAATTTTGTGTGGTCTGGAGTCTTTATAGCCCAGAATTGGGAAGGAGTTATTGCATATACTTAAGATCTTTTAGTGTTATGATTATCTGAGTTACATTGTGCACAGATTAACTCTTGAAATCATTTATTTGATCCTTAAGATTTGGTTATCGTGATATTCCAACTTAGGGTTCTTATTTCTGTGTTTGATAGTTCCGAGATAAAAGGACTTTTGAGAAAATCAGGGTCTTATATTGGTTCGTGAAAGATTATTTTACTCGATACTTTGCTTCATTTTTTCATAATTTGGGTTACATGAGATGTGCCATGAGTGGCTCTTGTTTCTTATATGTGGCTTAGTGAACTATATATCTTTCAAGTAAAAACATTTCTTTGGGAATCAATGACTTTGGTTCAAAGGCTTTAATGATATGATACTTGCATCCAACAATAATTCCCTCCGAAACCCTTGATTTGTTTTGGGAACCAAATACTTAGTGCATCTTGTTCTTTTATACATATTTTGTGATTTAGAATATAAATGAAGTGACATTGAAGTCTCTAAACCCTAAATTTGGCAACGATACAATTCTTATTCAATATCACAATACATAAGTGTAGGATTCAAACACTTGTATCTTTCCTACTTGAGACTTGATTATTGTTATAAATTTGTTATTTTTTTGGGTTTAACAGTATAGGCATACTGGAGGTAAATGTTTGCATAACCTGGTGATTGAAGATTAGTTTCATATAATAAGTTTCTTTCAAGTGAAACATGACCGGACAATGAATGCACTTGATTTGATCTTCCAAGTGATTTGTTTAGTTGGTACATGTGTGGAATAGACGCCTTTGACATTTCAAACAAGATGGTCTGAAAAGGGTTTGTTAAGAGTTGATTAATTGTTCTTTCATTGTTATTTTAGAAATTGATTCTTACCTTTTACTAGTTGCATTTGTTTTGTCTTACAAATTATTTTCTTTAGACACAATTTTAGACCTTTGATTTGGGGTACTTTTTGATTGAAAAACGTGAGGTTTTCTTTTTGTTATGTAAGCTATACATATGATTAGCACACCTGGATTGCCACATTTTGAATGCACAAAATGAGTGAGAAGTGCAGGAATTGAAATTACAAGGGAGTGAGAGTTGAAATAGTGCATGAATGTTTTGATGACTTGTGTGATTTCTTTAAACCTTCGTTTGGAATTGTTGGATTGAGGCCCTTGTATTTTCAATTTTTTTGATTATTTATGTAGTTTGCAATCTCATTTTCCTTGATGTGCCAATGAGTGAAGTAGCTATTTTCCAAATTGATCAGAGTGCTTTTCTTTATTTTGATAAAGTTGACACCATAATAGTGTAAGAATTGAGGATAGAGTTTGTTAGGGTGAAGTCCAAAAATGGACTTCTGGATCAAAATATATGGCCTATTGAAGTTTGAAGGTTTCAAACCTTTGAAAGGAAGGAAAAAAAAGCATATCGAAGGTCTAGATCGATATCGAAGATGCACATATCAGAGGTCCAACGCACATCACAACATAAAATTAATCGACGATCGCATGTTGACGAGGTACATGGCATAGAGCATATCATAGTTCAATGATCGGTGAATTGCAAATGAGGTGGATCAGTTGTCGACAGGGTTTGGTGTAGATCTGATATCAAAATCGACGAATTGCTTAAGTGGAGCAAAGTGACAACTTTAAAAAGTTGTGATATGCGAAGTTGCGACATGGAAGGGGTCGATAGTGTTAAATCGTTAGGAAAGCATAGAAATAGGTTAGCAAAGAAATTCGTTAAAAAACCAGAGCAAGAAAGGGCCTTTTCTCTCTCCTATAACTGAACGCGTGGCACAATATGATTGGTTCCGATAAGGGACGCGTGGAATACAATTGGTTTCGATAAAGCCACATGACATCTAATGTCAGCATGACGTCATGATATGATAGACATGTGGTAGGCAGATTCAATATTTTCAAGTCCCTAATGGGGAAAATTAGGGTGACACATGTCACCACTCACGAGGTGACACGTGGCAAAGGATGACGTTAGATCAGAGATTTTTGATCGCAGGTTGAGGCATGTCACAACTCTCAGTCAAATCTTCTGATTGAGGAAGCTTTGATATTGGGGCTATCCCACGGTTGCAAATAGCTCAAAGAACCAAAGTCTAGGGCTAGGCATATGAGAAAGTTACACCCCTGCACAATATATAGTGGCACTCAATAAAATGTTCTGATAAGTGAAACTCTGATTGTGTAATGCCAAAGTGTTAAGAAATGAATGCATCGACAGTTGTTGAATCACAGGAAAGGGGAATGCATATTTTGAATGGGCAGTCACAAATTGCTGAGAAAAAACTACAACCACTCCATATTTCAAGCAAGAGGATCGGTATTAAATAAAACAATTTTCATTTTTAACAGCTAAATATTTTCCCGCAGAAGTGAAGAAGAATAAAGGACCAGTTGTAGAGGGACCTATTATGATAGCAAAAATGCTAAAAATACAGTTAGGGCTTGTTCTATTTTCAAGGGAAGAAGTTGATCATATTTTTCTGTTGCCAAAATACAAGCATATTTTCCTATAGTTATTATTGGACATACAAAATATTTTTTTAATTTTATCTTTGCATACATGAATTTGAGAGATATTTAAAATATCTTTGTTTTTGCAATTATGTCATGACTATTATTTTGCAAAAATGTTATGTAAAGCACTATATAAACAGTTTACGAATATGTAAAGATGGTTGGATTATGTATGAAGAAAAGGGCTCTGCATTGATGTAAGCTGTGGATTGGACTCAAAGTGATCAATTTGCAGAAATATAGAAAGTTTTGTTTTAGGGTTCCCATGATAGATAATTGGTGATGTGCTTCTTATGTTAAATTGTTTATTTTCTCAGTTTCCATCCATTTTTCCCTCTTTATTGTTGCAAGAAGATTAAGGGTCGAATTTTATTAAGTGTACTTTGCTTTGGCTTGTTAGCAATATCCATATTTTATTTTTGATTTTAAATATAGAATTCATCCTAGTATGCTCTATATTTAATTGAACTCAAATCATATTCATCCTATTCACCCCACAGACACTCTATAAGATCCAAAACTTTTCTTATCCTGCCCTATTACAACTACTCTGTCAATTTGTAATTGATTACCCAAAGGTTGATAACTCCATGCCCAATGGACTTTTCCACCATCTTCCAACCAAACATTTGGAAAAATCCATCTTAAACTCAAATAGCTAGCCTAAACTATGAAGCAAAAATTTAAATCATATAGAGAGATCGATGTCTGAATCTAGAAGGGCTAGATCCTGGTTTTAAAAGTGGTTTTGTGGTTATCTTTGTATTTTTCTTCCTCAACCTAGGAAAATTACAGAGTGATAACAAAAAATTATCTTTCAATTTCAGAACATGGAAAATTAGTTATGTTGGGTTGGAAATATGAGTGCTTTTTGAAAGGCTTATGGAGTCTTTTGGCATTACCTATGATACGCCTCAAATCTTATGACCTCTAGATTGACAAATAAGAGTTGATTCATCTATATAAACAATATTAATACCCAACATTTTGGCGTTTTTTCCAGGGACACATTTGAAATATTCTCATAAATTTCGGCTAAATTATTTTAGAAGTAGATGTGATTTCTACATTGTTTTTGTTAGCAGTGTGCTTCTTTTGTTGTGTGCTAGTAGAGGGATAATTTATTTTTAATGATAAAATTGTTGCATGTTTTTTTTTTTGAGATATCTACAATATTGAAATTGAGCTTGATTTTGGCTAATAAGTGTTTTTTATAGTTTTGAAATTTTTTGACTGGATTTTTTTTCTTTTAAACATGAATGACTAGGGGTAAAGGACATAAACCTAGGAAAGGTAGGCCTAAAATTGATAATTTAGAAATTTATAATTATTGGATTGGGTTTGTTGTATGTCAACACTCCAAATTAACTGGAATCAATCAAATTGGTACATTGCAGTTGGATTGTGGAAACAACAATTCAGGTATTTCACAACCAGCAACAAGAAAGAAGGTAATAGTTACATTTGAAATTGAAATTCTTAGGCCTTCATTTAGAACATGGTTTAGTTTATTTGGAGGAGGCATGGACCGCTATGAGAATGACACTGGTGAAGGGACTGGTGAGACTAATCCATGCATATGAGATGGAGGAGTTGGAAAGAATGACCAAGGATAACTCACTTTTGAATTCCCAGTAGTAGATCCTAATGGTAATGTGCAGATGAAAAATATTCGACCATTAATTTATCCCCACTTCCATAGTAAGGTGCACGAAGATCCTGATGCTTTTTTGTTTGAGTTTGAAATTTTGTGTAGAAGTCATGATTACTTTGTAGATGCCCATAATTTAAAACCCTTTCCCAGAACCCTTAAGGATTATTCTTTGCATTGGTTTATGGGGTTGTGGGGATGCACTATATGTACTTGGGATCAATTGAGAAAATATTTTCGAGGGAAATATCAAGAGTATTGTAAAACACATGAGATGCAGGATGAAAGTTTCACAATTGCACAATGTGAATAAGAAAGTTTAGAGTATTATCTTGAGATATTTGTATATATTCTCCAAAGGTCCAAGCATAAATTGGATCCTATTACTTCTAGGACTTTGTTTTTGAGAGGATTGTTGAATGAATTTATGAATATTTTAAATCTGTTAGCATAGGGAGATATTTCTCAATTAATCTTTGATGATATTTGTGATCTTTGCAGAAAATATTCACGTAATCATTCTAGAACTAGTAGGTGATTAAGAAGTGGTTAGTAGAATGTTTAGTCTAGAACAATTGATGCCGTGAGAATGCAAATTAAACATAAAATGGACAACATGAAAATTGAATTAATGAATACTTCTAGTAGGTAGATCGATTCTGTAAAATTTCAAAGAAATTTATAATATGAATAGGTTACCTTGTCCATTTTTTGTCCAAAATAGAGGAAAAAACATCCTTTTCATGCATGTGCTATAGATTTCCATGTTATTAGAAGTTATGGTGTTTGTGTAGGTAAACATCCTATAGAAGACTGCCCCTCTATACCAGGATTGAAAGCAGTATTTTAAGGGGAGAATTCGGCACTTGAAGCACTACATGCCATGGGAAGGAAGAAGAATTGGCAACAGGTAGATACATGTACACATTATGAACCTGTACCTTATTTTCCTAATTTTCATAGTTAGCTAAACCACCCATATCAGAATTGGAACTATTCTCCTCAATGGAAACCAGTGTAATCACAACAATTTGGTCAATCTCCCACTTGGTAGAAAGGGTGGAGGGGGCCTTTATAGCCTCAATTTTCATACCCAATACAATAGGCCTCAATTTTCATACCCAGTACGATCAGAGACATCTTATTCTACACCATATTCATATTTTTCACAGGCTCAATGTTCATTTCCAGCTTCCCTGCCACAACAGACACAACTTATGCCACCTCCATTGCCATTACCATCACCTTTTAGGACACCTCAACTTCCCACACAACTAGTTCCCAATACAAATAATAAGGTGGTATAAAAAAATCATTATGCTAAGCCACAACCTCTCCCTACTTATCAGATATGCCAGTTGAGGTTTGTCACCTTTGATTAAGATTTCGAAAGGTGTTCGAAAAATAAAATAAAAAATCCCTATTTGCTGTCATCGAGGAGAAACATGACAAGGAGGAAATGCCCGATCATACAAATAATCACACTAGGGTACAACCTATTCCCGTAAACTCATATTCCCTACCATATTCTTCAAACCCACCTTCCTAGTCGGAGAGGCTGGTTATGGAGAAAGTCATTCGTCCCCCTAATTTTCACCTGGCTACTAAGCTGAGGAACATATGTATTAAGATTCCTCTACTCCATGTTTTAAAATATATACCTATTTATGTGAAAAATGTTAACAATATTTGTATAAAAAATCCAAGAAGGAAGAAAGAAAAACCTAATACTATCTAGTTTAGCAGTAAGGGAACTAAACTAATGACATGACATACTTTTGTAGACAAATATACCAATCTTGGAAATTTTGTTGTCTCTGTACAAATTGCTTGCACCTTTTTCGCCAACATTTTAATTGAACTTGGAGTGACCATCAATGTGATGACTAGGTAAAATATGGAGCAGCTTGGGTAGATTCACACATGTCCAACTTCTACTATGCTAGATTTCGCTGATCGATCTAAAATTAAACCAAAGATGGTATTGGACGATGTGATCATCTCGATATATTAATGGGAATACCCCGTATACTTTATTGTCCTACAACCAAAAAATTCTAGCGGGGGCATCCCTTGATTCTGAGACGGCCATGACTTGCCAAAACTGATGCTTACATTTGTTGTTGCTCCTACGACATGTTTATTATGCATGGGGAGTCTAGGAAAAATGTCACTTTCTATCCTCCTTCTAAATCTATGAAGGAGATCTATGATACTTTGTGGTTAGATGATGATAGTGGTGATGAGGAGACTCAGTCCCTCTTTATGAAAGAGAAGATTCATAAGTTTTTCGAGTGCACTGAGGAGATTCAGAATCGTGACTTTCTCAGTAACTTGGATACTCTACATGACTTTGAGTTGCTTCCTCACATCTTTAGTCCAAGTTTCCAAGAAATTTGTGGTCCACAATCCTCTTCACCACTACAAACCTTGACAGGTACCACAAAAATTCACGGGCATGTAATTGCACTTATTGAGGTGAGTCCAGGAAATCCTTACACATTAGTTCAGATCTTGACCCATTTGACTAAGAGAAACTTGTAAAAGTGCTGCAAGGTCACTTTGATGCATTCACAAGGAGCTATGCAGACATGAAGGGCATTCCTCCTGAAAACTACACTCATCAAATTTATATTCAGGAAGTTGTCTGACCTATTCGACAACCCTAGAGGTGAATGAACACTACACTCCAAGATATCATTAAATAATGACTTTAAAATCTCTTGGGAATTAGCTTCATCTATCCTATATATGACAACCAATGGGTCTCCTAGTTGGTAGTGGTCCTAGAAAAGGATGGGAGGTAGCAGATTTGCATTGACTATCATGGATTAAACAATGCCACCCTCAAAGACTACTTTCCACTTCCCTTCATTGACCAGGTACTAGATACCCTCACGAGTAAAAAGTAATTCTCCTTTTTGGATGGTTTCAACAATTATAACCAAATAAAAATTTCACTAGAGGATTAGGACCAGACTAATTTCACTTGTCTTTGCGGGACATTCGCTTATCGAGTGCTTCCCTTCAGTCTATGTAATTCCCCTGCTAATTTTTAGTGGGCAGTCTTGGAAGTTCTCGCTGACCTTGAGTGTGGAGGTTTATATGGACTATTTTTTAGTATTTGGTGATTCATTTTAGGAAGCCCTCCAAAATTTAGAGAAAGTGTTGGCTAGGTTCCAAGAGGCTCGCCTTTATTTGCGTGATAAAAGTGTAGATTAATGTGCAAACCAGGAGTGGTATTTGGTCATCTTATTTCCAACAAGACTATATAGGTAGATCAAACTAAAATAAAATTTATCACACACCTACTAGTACCTAAAACACAACAGGAAGTGAGGGATTTTTTGGGTCATGTAGGATACTACCAGAGGTTTATTGAGAACTTCTCTAGGATAGCCTCATCTCTTTTTCAGTTGTTGGATAAGGACAATGATTTCTCCTGGAATGAAGTTTGTCAACGATCCTTCAAGGAATTGAAGGAGAAATTATTAAGGGCACTAGTCCCTAGTGAACCTATTTCAGAACTAATTTGTCCCTTCCATTACATATATCCTCTGATTCCTAAGAGACTATTATTGGTGCAGCTTTGGCCTAAGAATAAAATTAGGCATCCCATGCCATTTATTTTTCCAGTGAAAAAGTATCCCCTGTTGAGTTGAATTACACAATAATAGAAAAATAATTTCTAGTTGTAGTCTTCGCATTAATAAATTTAGACATTACATTAATCGATATGAAGTTTTTGTTGACACTTATCTTTCCACAATTGAATACTTAATGATTAAACCTTTGACGAGTGGAGAAAATTACTAGGTGGTTATTATTGTTGTGGGAATTTAATATCACCATAATTGATAAGCCTGGTAAATTGGATTTTGTAGCTAATTCTTTTACCTAGTCTTAATAATCCAAGTAGAATTTTTCATTTTTGATGATTCATTTCCAGATGAACATTTATTTGTTGTGTCTACTAATTCTCCATGGTTTGCAAACATATCCAATTATTTGGCCTCTGGAAAAACACCACCATATTTGTCCGCCAGAGAAAAGCAGAAGATCATTAAAAATAGTGGTTCATATTCATCGATACATGGAGAAATATTTTAAAGATGAGCTAATTGGATTACTTGCAGGTGTGTTCGAGAGGAAGACATGTTTTATATCCTTAAGGCAACCCACAATGAACTATGCAAGGGCCACTTTTCTCATAAGCAAACAACATATAAAGTACTTCATGTAGGCTACGTTTGGCCATCCCTTTTTAACGAAGCCAAGGGATATGTCAGTATATGTGATAGAAATCATCGGATGGGCTTCCCGGTGCAAGCTGACACAATGCCTTTATGTCCATAAGTGATGATTGAACCTTTTCAAAAATTGACAATTTATTTTGTAGGACTAATTTTACCTCCACCTTTAAATAAAAGGTATATTCTTGTTTACACTGATTTTGTTACCAAGTGGGTAAAGGCTAATGTTGTTTTATATGCTACAAAAAATTTTGTCATTGATTTTCTATTTGAAGGTATTTTTATGAGATTTGGTGTAACCATGGAACTAGTATTGACAATGGAACACAATTTACTTATAAGCTGGTGAAAGGAATTATGGAGTAGTACAAGATCTGCCACAGGAAGTCATCTCCTTATCATCCATAGGCCAATGGCTAAGTGGAGTCCATGAATAAAGTGATTGAAACAATCCTTACCAAAATAGTTAATATGAACCAAAAGGATTGTGAAATTTTTTTACTAGAGGCTTTGTGGCAATATAGGACTACCTAGAGGAACAACACCGGTCATACACCATATGAAGTGGTTTATGGGAAGCAGGTCCTACTACCGATCGAGTTCTAGATCAAGACTTATAGGACTATAGTTCAATTAGGCCTAGATCTTTCCGAGGCACAACAACAGTGTATCTTGCAACTAAATGAATTAGACGAAATGAAAGAAACATTGTCCTCTGTGTTTTCCAATCTCTAGAAAAGGTTTGGATAAGTTTCACGCATGAATTACTCATCCTTCCAGTAGCCTCTTCTGATCTAATGTGCTTCCATTTCTCTTTAACCTGGGGGATAACTCGTTTCCATAACACTGTTTCTCTCTTATCAAGAATATGTAGGGGCTTGACCAGGAATTCCCCATCCGGTTCACGTTGCAACCAGAATACCAATCATTATTATCACTGAGAAATATTGGTTAATTATTTTCTCAACATAATTTAATTACATTACCTGTAAACATTTCCATTGTATTATATGTCTAGGTTCATGTATATATATTTTTTGATAAGGAGGCTTGAAACCCTAAAGATATAAGGTTTCAATATATATCTTAGAAATTAACAACAAACACTAAAGAACTAAGGTTTACATAATACCAAAACCATAAACATCAAAAGAGTAAGAATTCTAGATTTTAACAAACCTAAATAGACTAGGGTTTCATAGACATACCCTTAAGTCATGGTTTTAAAGTGAACCCTAAAGGTTAGGATTTCATTATCAGAGTAGATAATATGATGAGGGTAGATTCAATCAAGAGATTAATCACCCTAACAAGAATCTTTATGATTTGAAAACCTAGACATGAGAGAGTTATTAATATAAAGAAAATTATAAATGAAGAATGATCATACCTTTTTGACGCAAAATTTTTATACATACCTAGAGTTCCTCTTACAAACCTTGCATGGTTATTTATTGAAGCACTCCCTATAAAAATTCTTATTCAGATACTCCCTCTGAATCTAATCATTACTTTCTATAATTTTTCCTTTAAAGGGAAGAACACAAGCACAAGAATAACAAAGCTAATGGAATTAAACATGAATACTTATCTTTTATGAGGAGAGTTTTTTTGTTTTATGTGCTTACAATAATTTTCTTAAAAAACACCATCAACCCACGCCACTATGAGACAAGGTTTCTAGGGAGAACAAGCGAATATGATTTTCATACGTACTATTATTATTCCCAATATATATAATATTACAAATTCCAAGATCATACAAACAACTAAACATTAACCTTTAATTAATTTGAGCCATGATATACGTATCTCAAGAGTTACATACTTCTGTCATCCATTGACTTTATTGTTCTTCTATAGATATAGATTTAGATGTATGAAGCATAAAGAATAAAGACAACACTTACCCGAACTTCAAGGATTATTCCACAAATTAATATAGATTCATTGTTGCAAACTACTTCCTCCCTTTGAGACAAAGATAGTCGACCTTGCTAGACAAGGTCCTTATAATGATAAATTTTGAACTACTATAGTAGGTAGCTCATGATATAACAAATATTCCCTTGACATTTTACTGATAATTATAAGTCTCGACCCTTTGAATATATATATATATATATATGTGTGCCCAAGTCCTTATTTCACAAGAGTCTAGGCTTCTTCAGATATTATTTTAACTATGGTTAGTAACAATCCTTCAAAGTGGTACTTGATTCATTTCCTTGATCGCTCTCTAGGTATTCTATGATTTCATGCCTTCAATCAAATCAATCTTGATTTTATTTTAGGTATGCACATATATTTTTAAATGTAGCTTTAAATTAGTACTTCTAACTATGTTTACAGTGCCTCTAGTTAACTTGGCACTATATCTTTTTCTTGCTAGATATCCAGACATGAAATGTTTTTCTATTTCTTGATGTGATTGTTTACAAGAATGTAGAGTTTTAAAAAGAATTCTAATCCACAATATTCATATTTTTAAAAGGATGATTTCAGGCCTTAATATCTATACTCAGTACTTCTCTTCTTCTACCTAAAGATTCGACCTTGAATAGGACTATAGGTATTTGAATTTCCAGATGTGGTATATAGGTCATTTAGTATTTTGATTTTTAAGTCTCGATTTGAGGCCCTATTAACAAAGGTATGTGCCTGGAAATATATATTTTGTAAATAATTCCTTCTTATAATAAGTTCTTCCTTCAAAACTATCCTTTGGATTTTATACGAATGATATATTAGCTGCCTTATTTTGATTTTCAAGTCCCGATCTGAAGCCCTATTAGTAGAGGTATGTGCCTAGAAATATATATTTTGTAAATAATTCCTTCTTGTAATATGCTCGTCCTTCAAAACTATCCTTTGTATTTTATACAAATGATATGTTAGATGGCATTGAGAGTAGCCCTTGATTCTTCTTTTTATAGGTTTTCAAAGAACTAAATACCTTCTTCAACAAATTTAGGAAATAATGTATCTTGATATCCATCAAGTTTATAGATGTGCCAAAATTGGGTTTATGGACTTTTTATAGTAGGAAAATTTATCAATAAAATTAGTGTTTTGATATCTTGTTTTAAGCCATAAATCTCCACCTTTTATTCCCCACTCCCTCTCTCTATTTAGTAATACTTTTCTTTGAATAATGAGAAACTGTTAAGTGAAAATCGCATCATAAGAGCTATGCCAACGTGTTTCGAACCATCCAGTGTAGTTCATCGTCAAGATTTTTCTTTTTTGATCCTCTAGAGATTTCAATAGGTATCTACGCTACATTGAGGAAAACCCTCTCCTATCCTTCCAAAAATTCACATACTCATTTTTATAATTCTTCAAGGTTCTTGTTGACTTCTTCCTTTTCGATTTCATCCAAAATATAATAGCTTATTTGGATCTTCTATTTTTTCTTTGATTTGGGGAGGTGGATAAGCATGATTTAAGGGATTGTGTGGTCTTTGGACATCCTTTAGTGTTTGAAAGAGTAAGGAGTATTCAAACCAAAGAGGGCTCAATTTCAAAAGGGATAGTACAGTTGGGCATGGAAGAGTCAATTTCCAAAAAAATAAAATAGTGGTTAGAATCTCCCTTAGTTGAGACCCCATTGGTGAATTTTGAGATTATCCTCTAGAAAATGGTCTTGAAGAAATATGGCAAATACAAAAAATAATAATATCAGACATTGAATCTTGAAATTGGTCGAACAGGAAATATGATTGTATCCATTATCTCAATGTTTAATGATACTAATATTTATAACACAATGAAAAAACCAACTAATGTGTTTTCACCTTGAAACCTCATAGAAGAGATAAATAAGGAAGAGATAAAATAGGGTCTAGGCTCTAGAATATACAATCTAGAAACTCTAGAAGCATACCTAGGATAAAAACTATATCCTAAGATGTAAAATAAATAAAGTTGGTACATTAGGACTTAATGATTTTTTATGTGAGTAAGAGGCTAACATAATCCCCCCCATCATATGCCTACGCAATAATACTAGAAATGCATCATTAACTGCTACTATCTCCAAGTCTTGATGCTGAAACTTCTGTGCTTAGCCTCAA